>JAAXYX010002118.1:0-18895 GCA_036851915.1 Ptenothrix huangshanensis | reverse complement strand
TTACCATCATCGTACAGGTAAAGAACGAGACTATTCAATTATCATTTACATTCTTCATTAGAATTAATTATGTAATTACATCGGTATGCGTATTGAGGTTGTAATGTACCTACGAATGTTTCCCTTCATTTTGGTGAATACGTTGATGCAACTTTTACGAAGAAATGAGCAAGTATTTTTGACAATGGGTAAAAAAATTTTATGTTACAATGTTTCCTTAGGATATCAACGACAATGCTCCGAATTTTTTGGACTCGCCGTATTTGGCTTTCGTTCGAGAGAATATGATTAGCCTTCCAGCTTCTGTCCTACAAGTGAAAGCACACGATGCAGATAGTGCAGCGAATAACCACCAAGTCCGGTACCTGATGAAGGACGGTGACAAAGGCTCGTTCAGAGTGAACACTACGACGGGAGAGATTACCGTTCACCGTGCTCTTGATCGTGAACGTCAGTCTGAATATATGCTGACAGTGGTGGCGATGGACACAGGTCAGTAGTTATTACTGTTTCATTATTTTCCTCTAGTGATGGGTGTTGCTGTTCTGGTTCTGGTTCTGGTTCTGGTTTTGGTTCTAGTGGCGGGTCTCATGAGCTGAGAGCAGTAATTATGTATATGACATGACGAGTGCACAAATAGTCCCAGAGGGGTAAATTATCATATTTGACCAATATATTTTGGTATGCTGATATTTTCCTGTGCATAAGAACAAGAACCTATTACATAGTTAGATACCTTTGGGTTGGTTTGAAATTAAAGAGTTATTATGGGAGAAGACCAAGAGTGTAAAATATAAAAAAGAAGTAAAGAAATGCGTAGGCAGCGATGATGCTTGTCGGTTGGCAACAAAGTTCATAAATTAAAAACATAGTACCTTGTTTATGTAGCTACGTGCCTTCTTGTGTATTACAATCATTGCTCTTTCTCTTCCTTAACACATAAGTTAGGTTTTTTTTCTTTGGATATTACTTATAATATTATTACATTATACGAACGAGTGAAAAGTGTAGGGAAGAATTGAGCATTAAAGATATCCACATTTGATGTTGGCTAGCGGCTATTTTTCCTGTATTATTTATAACCTCTTGTGCGGCTATAAGTGGCGATAATTCATTGGGAACCACGCCATGGATATCAGCATCAGGTTGAAAGTACAACTGTTACTTGTTCTCTACTCACCATCTCCATATTATCCACTCTTTAAGTGGTAGTGGTATATGTAGATACCTGTATTTATTATACACTGACTTGTTAAGTTCGAGTCTCGGCTGCACCACACCACACCACACCACACTGCACTGCACATCTCCAATAATCAAGTATAAAGAGAAGAATTCTTCTCATTCACCACATTATGATGACTACAATAGATGATTTGTTGCATACCCGTTGTATCTTCGATGCCGTTGTAATCTCCAATCCCATTATCAGCAAAGATCCGATAACAGCTTTTCCACTTGGACTCTTCAACTCGACTTGTTCTATCAGGATTTTTTTCGAAAATCGTAAGAAATTCATATGACAACATTTATGAAGGTGAAAAAAAGAGAGAATAAGCTGTTGGTTAAAAACATCATTAAATTTAATACATAGGTATGCTCGTGTAGAGTGAGGAGAAATAGTAATAATAAATTGTTGTAAAAAGTATGTGAAACCTTTCCAAGGTAGATGTGCATAGCTAAAGAGACAGGCAGAGACAGGCATTATAGGTTATCACGTTGCACCCATTATCTTGAGAAGTTATATAGACCATCCTGCTCTGTCCTGTCCTGCGGTAGACTCCGACTCCGTACACTACACACTATAATAATTCACATGTGTTCATGAACCAATTAAAAGAAGGTTAATTAAATACAAAACGGGGATAGGAAAGATTTATAAAACGTGAGAGAGTTTGCAGTTCCACTGTGGAAATAATTAGTATCTACCTCATGTGGAAGCTTACGAACAATTGCATGGGCATATAAAGTAAAAGGCATATTATCAAGATGGACATGTAATTACGTATGTAGAGTGTAAAGACACAAGAGTGAAGTGGTAATGGTAACTGTGGTACTGCTCACTGTATGGATCATAGTTTATTGGTTTGCTCTTCTCTTGATGCTCAGCTTTGGAGGAATCGAGTCGATGCATATTGTACATTGTACACACAGACAGACTTACGATTAGCTTACTCATTCAAGTGCCTTTGTATGTATGTATGTAGGTAGGTAGGATTCCATCGGAATAATTATATCGTGGCAGTAGTAGTCGACACTGGATGTATGTATTAGTATCCGTAGGTAGGAAACTATTAATGAGCAGTACGGGGAATTGGAGGTAGTAGTGTTATTATTATTGTCAGAATGAATTGCCAAACGAAGGGCTGAGTGAAATGTAGTAGAAACAGTGCTTAAACAACCACTGGGTATCATCTTCTCCTCAGTTTCATCTTGGTCCCGTCCACGATAGTAGTTTGTCTCCAATTGATTATGGCTAAGAGGAGGGTCAAAGACCCATGATAGCCATAATTATTATCAGCCATCTGTACCATCTGATATACATATTTCCTTTTAAGACATCCTCATCATAAGCTATGGGATATCATTTAGAAAACATTTTCGAGTTAACGAAAACCAAGTCCTCGCATCTCTAACAATAAGTAGATGTCTGCCTGCCTGCCTGCCTACTTACCTATCCCGTCTTCCTCCCTGGATAGGTGTGTAGACATTAGTTAGTGAGGCACCTACCTCAGCATCCTTGAGACACAGCACGGCATAGTGTGTGTGTGTGTGTAGAGGAGAGTGAAGATGAGTGTAAATAAGTAGGTAAGTCAAGACAGTCGTGCTTAACCCTAATCGAAATGGATGAATGGGGTGTATTGATCAGATTTTCAATATCTTTAATGGTCTTCAGGTTTGTTCATAATCAAAGAGTCTCGCGATGGATAAAGGATTGTGATGTTTTTTTTTATATTATTAACGTAAAATAGGGACGAGCTATTGGTTCACAATCACAGTGTGTCAAAAGGAAGAGTTAAGTACATAGGGAAATATTGAACTACCTCCCTACCTACTCCTGTCTCATGTGGAAAGGGAGTAGAGACATTTACACGTTTTAAGTACGAAAAATGAACGGGCTCAAGAATTGATTTTTTTCCATCTCTCTCTCTCTCTCTGCCTCTTAATGAATGCAAAATATGATCATGGAGAATGAGTAAAGAAGCCGAAAAGTATACTTTAAATATGATCTGTGTGGAGTAGGTTGATAGGTTAGAAGGCGAAGGGGTAAAATGAAACTGACAATGTTCCCTATTTGGACTGGACGGGTTCGTTTTTCGTTCATTGGAATTAAGAAGCAAAGGAGCACGGACTGACGGACGGACACAGAGGGAAAATGGGAAAACTTATTGAGTGTAGTAGTCGAAGGTTTGAGTGAGATAGTAAGGGACAAGGTACACAGAGCTTACCTTGATATAGTCACGCTTTTAGGATAGGCCAGAGAGAGAGGAAGGTCTCGTCGCTCACAATGTATAGGTAATATACCTGCATAGAAGAGCTAAGTACGAACGTGGGAATCAACAGGTGAGAGGCGAGTGGAAAATGATGGTTGCTGTAATACGTTCAAAGTTTTTCGAAGAAGGTACGATAATTTAGAAAGGGAAAAAAGAAAGAGGTTCTTTGGTAAAAGAGAGTGAGCAAGTGAGGCTGAAGATGAATAAGAGTAAGTCTAAGTAAATGAGTGAGTGAGTAGAAGGAAGAAGATAGTGAACCGAGCTGGATTTAATAGCTCGTTCCTGGTAACACATTCACGATACGACATGTTCGAGCAACAATGAACGGTAATAGTAATAGCAAAGACGTTGAGTATCGTCTCTCGAGACCATTTTGGATCTCGTGTTATGCTTAAGCATCAAGAGCAAAATAGGTTTATGTGACTACACACAATGTGTACGGCTCATACTCATACTCGTATATTATTCTTTCGTGCTCTCATGCTCCAATCCAATGATGGTAGGAAGGAGCACATGCTAGTGCTAGTAGACGAGTATTTGTATATAATTCTATTATACCTACACGGATGCCTACATGTGCAGGATGCATAAGTCAACGACATGAACATTTGTTGGAATCTCAATTTTTGTGGACTCAAGAGAAGAAAATAATCTTAAATCAGTCCTCAATGGTTCTCCCAATGGAGGAGAAAATATGATCTTGTTAGTAGATAGATCTTTTCGGTCTTCCTTAATCTGATCCCTTGTACGACTTTCAGAGTTATGACACTTGCTTGATGGTACAACATGTCAGGCCACAGGGTTGACGCTAACATGTCATACGGATTCGTTGTTCCCCATCCTCTCTCTCTCTCTCTCTCTCTCTGGTTGTCTCCGTGCGCCTCTATTATTTATCGGTTAGCAAGGGTTTCTCGATATTCGTTGTGATGAATGATTTCACGTTCTTTATCTAAACTATTCTGGAACTGGATACTGGAAGTGACTAAATAACAAGAAGTTTCTTTGTTATCTCTAAAGATATAGGTTACAAAGCAGCTCAATGTCTCGGAATGCTTAAGGTTTAAAGGAGAACAATAATAAGACAGATGATTTCATTCAAGTCTAGGGTCCCAGTTCAAGATCACATTCTGTGTGTGTTACCTACTAACCTTAGCTACGTAGGTACCTAGGTATAGGTACATACGTAGCTAGGATTTTGCTCATAAGTTTGGAAGTAAAATTTGAATCTTTCCGTCTTTTTTTGTTCTCGTTCTGGGAAGTGATTGTAAACTGTGAAGGTTCCCCTATAAAGTACATTGTGTAAAAAGGTCTGTGTGACTATGTTTACAATTTTATTTCCTTCCTGACCGAAGTGAACGAGTGTAGAATAGTACGGTGAATACGTGCTCATTCTGTCATGTATTTCTTAATTGAAAAATGTCGAGGGATACTGCTTTCAAGAAAAACTACGTATAACAAGTAGGTTCATGGATATAATAATAAGTACGGAGAGTAAGAGATGGGCGGAGGAGGTATAAGAGGCTGGAAAATAATCATCTCATCAATTCAGAGTTTTCCGCCCCTTTTTCTTTCCTCTGAGCTGTGAATTCCAATCTTTTTGGTCTTCTTGGACTCAAAGTCATCGGATGCTATGTGCTTCTTACGTAAAGTCCTTCCTCTAGTCGTTTTCTCGTTACACATTTAATTTTAGGTGGTTGGGCTAGTAATAGAGACAGGCAGACGGACAGAGAAAGAAAGAAAGGAAGGAAGAAAGAAAGAAGGGAGAGTGAGTGAGTGAGAGAGAGAGAGAGACATTTATGATGTTAAAGGTTGTACAAGCTTGAACTGACACGGGTCCATATGCATCTTGTGAGTGAGGACAAAAATAAATTTAATCTCAATACAGATTGTTTGAGTTGGGTACGAGCGCACGGGAGCTTGTTCCCACAAGTCTCCTCAGCCATGCGATACCTTAAGTAAATTCGTAAAGTAACTGTAGGTGGGTAGAGGTTAGGTAACAAAGCATCTGGGATGGTGGGACGATTCAGTAATCAAAGTGTGACAATTGAAACCCCGTGCTCAAGATGAATGCGAATAGTTATTATGAATATTATGATTGTGTGTCTGAAAGTGAGTATTTGATTTCTTAACGGGTTGAACAGGCATTCAGGGCAAAACAACAAGAAGAACACAAGAGTTGATGATTAAGATTTTTAGATTGAAGAACAACTGAGAGTCATAGGGATTTGATATGATACCTACCTACTCACCACTATCTGTCTTCTATGTATATGGCTGCAGATGAGACGTAGGTATGTAGACGTGCGTATCAGTATGGACCATAGACTAGGATAGGTTTGGGTTTTGGTTTTAGTTTTAGTTTTGGTAGGACAGATAAATTTCATCTCCACACATGCAAGTCGAATAGAAAGAATAAAGATACGATACGGGTGAACGAAACGAAGCGAAGGGTGGATGGAGATCGACCCGGAGGTGGCAGACAAGATTTTTTCTTGACTTGCATGAATTAAATTGTATGTAGTATCTATGCTGAAGCAATGAAATTGCGACAATGGTTCCCTTACGATGAAAGTCGAGGAACTCAGCCAAGCACACTAACTAATGGACGAGATAGTCTCATACTCAAGCTGTGGCAAGTAAATACATACATGTGTGCGTATTCACAACTGAGCAGTTTCTTCACACCACACACTAAAGACGTACCCATCTCACTTGGCTCACCAGTCAGAGCCAGATACCGATACAGTATCGCTGGTATCACTGTACCACGGAGGAGATGGAGAAAAAAAACAAATCTAGATATGCATATGTTGGAATGGATGATGTGATAGAGGGTAGTACAATGTGCAGTGTAGTGTAGTGTAGTGTGTTGTCGAGCGTCGGACGACTTTTAAGTATACTCGTGAATTTATACAATATTATTGAAAATCTGGGAGTTATTTTTTGTTTTCAGACAGGTATGATCTATGAAAACAAAATTCATGGTTAGTCTAGCCCTATATATACCTTACCCTCTTTCTGATTTATGTTCTAGTACTGCAAGATTATTTTGCTTCATCTCGTTTTCAACGATAAAAAATAGTTTGGTTTTTTCATTACTTAGGTACGTATCATTATTCAACTACTAGCACACAGCGTCCAATACTTAGATAGATGGCTATAGAGAGATATCAGAAGAAGCTACAGGGCAGTTTTTTGACACAATCACACGCGGAACATTTTATATACCCTTTATTTTCTTTGCACCCCCACATATATTTTTCAGACTGAATACGGGCCTCTATGACCATGTGACTATAAGAAATTGGTACTATATAGTCATCCATCCTCTGTATACGTAGGTAGGTACATATTTGCTGCATTCTGTTGTAGTTGTAACGCAGTGTTCTTGAAAAGCTCTCAGTTGACCCCAACCGCATAACCTAAACTAAGTACGTAAGGGAGGTGTTTGATGTTTAGTGCCTGTTTCATAGTCTCCGTCAATGAAGCCATTTGTGTAAATAAATGCATGTTTCTTTGTTCAGGCACTCCTCGTCTTACCGGGACAGGAATTATTCGTGTCATCGTCCAGGATGAGAATGACTGCACACCAGTCATGGAACATGATCGCTATGAATTCATTGTGGAGGAAAATATTCCATTGGGAACTGTCGTGGGTCAAGTTGTTGGAAGTGATCAGGATGATGGACTTAATGCTCGAATCAGGTAATGACTATTTCCGATTTAATTCATTGTTTTTTTACTCAGGTGTTTCTGAATGGCAGGAGAAGTAGATTAAAAAATTATACTGTAGAAGTAGTAGTAAGGTATAATAAAAAATTAATTGAAGGAGAAAAAATGGTGTATCTGTATTGACATGATGAACAGGTGAAAAAAGGAAGCTAAGTAGGATTGAATGGTATTGTGATAACTGACAAAGTATTATGAAATGGAGAAAATAAATGTTTGCGTGCAGGAAGTCATAATTGCTCTACGCCTTCTGATGTTTAGATTCAGATGTGCACATACAGACTAGGGCCTCAGACTTGAAACTCAATTCCTTTAATTATCCATCAGTCATTGCAATCGAAAAGACATTTGTCTAATGCATTATTACGGTGACCGCATACGGATATTCATGACACAATACAATAATAGAATTCCTGGGTGGAAATGAAGCTGTCCTGAAAATTATATACACTTTTCTTAAATTGATAATTATTATTTTTGTCTGCCATGTACACAGATATCAAATCCAAGAAAGCCAGGAGGGACTCCCTTTTGATATCAAGGAAGATACGGGTGAAATAGTAACACGTGATAAAATAGACCGTGAGACACAAGATATGTATTACCTGACTGTTCAAGCATCCGACTCAAGCCCGGTCTTACAACGACATGCATTTGCCAATGTTACCATACGAATTGTGGATTTAAATGATAATGCTCCGAAATTTGAAAAATCTCGTTATACAGTTAGCATTCCAGATAATATAGCTGGAGGTGGTTACGTCCTTGGCGTCTTAGCAACAGATATCGACACAGGTCTGAACAGTAGAATCCGGTATTACTTGGATGGTGAAGATGCAGACAAGTTTCAGATCAATGAGAAAACCGGTGTGATAAAATCATTGAAAAATCTTAAAGCGAGTGGAGCTCAGGAATTTAATTTAGAAATACGTGCTACGGACTCGCCGCCCACTAAACCCTTATCCTCATCATGCCTTGTTCATGTAAATCTGGTTGACTCCGAACGATTCCCAAAAATCAAACCTGGGGACAGAGTATTCACTTTCCCCGAGAATGCTAGCAATGCAGTCGTAACAACTATTCAGGGTATACCAAAATCTTACAAGGACAGTGGTAACAACAATGGTTCCAACTTTTACTTCTACATTGGCGGTGGTAATTTGGGCAACGCGTTTCAAATTGACGTCAATACTGGACTATTAAAGATTTCACCATCCGGGCTGGACTTTGAAACTGCTCAAGACTATGAATTATGGATCGAAGTGAGTAGTGAGGATGAACCTAAGCTGAGGACGGCAGTAGCTCTTCTCATTAATGTCACCGATTTTAACGACAACCGGCCTGCTTTCGAGCATAATGTTTACAATCTGAGTGTCCCCGAGGAAGAACCCGGTCCAAGATTGATTGCTACCTTGCATGCACATGATATTGACAGCGGTGTGAATGGAAAAGTTAAATATCAACTGAGTAGTGAAAGTTCAGCGTCTTATGGCAAAATATTTGGTGTTCAAGCTGACACGGGTGATATTTTCACAAAAGTCAAACTTGATCGGGAAGAAGTGGCACAGTATACTTTATCCGTTGAGGCTACTGATTCTGGCATCCCCACTCAAACGGGAACTGTGACAGTAATTATAAACGTCGAAGACAAGAATGACTCACCGCCTCGCTTCACGCGTCTGTTCAGTGTAAATGTGACGGAAAATGTTCCAATCGGTACTTTCGTTATTCAAGTTACAAGTGTGGATAAAGATGTGGGAGCAAATGCTAACTGCACGTACAGCTTCACTGAGAACTCCTATGGGAAATTTAAAATTGATCCGTTGAGTGGAAATGTGACGGTGAGTGGACTGCTGGACCGAGAATCTCAGGACGAGTATTTATTAAAAGTTGCAGCTGTTGATGGTTCGTGGCGTGCGGAAACGCTCGTGACAGTCACAATCTTGGATATCAATGACAATTCTCCCACCTATGAGTACAGTTACTACAATTTTAATATTCCGGAAGGTGATCATCCTGTGGCTTTCGTTGGTCAAGTGACCGCATCCGATCGAGACAAACGCGGTCCCAATGCTCTCGTTTCCTATGGATTGAAACAACCCTCGGACTATTTCTCGGTTGATCCTGTGAGTGGAGAAATATTTTCCAAGAGGCCTCTCAAGTACAAACCAAGTTCCAAGAGGATTTCCCCTGAAAATGAGTACAGTTTAGTGGTTACAGCGACTGATAGTGGAAAGCCTCCAATGTCATCTGAATGTACTATCACTATTAATGTAGTCGACGGAAACAATAGTCCACCAGAATTTGAGCGTAGATCGTACTTCAGTCCTGTACTCGAAGACTCGACGATTGGGCAACGAATACTACAAGTCCGTGCAAAAGATCCGGATGCTTTCGGGATCAATGCAGAATTAGAATATCTGAAGATTAGTGGGAACGGGAGTGAATTATTCAATATTGAGAAGGACTCAGGTTGGATTACCGTAGCTGAAAATTTGATAGGAAGAAAACTACAACGTTTCGTGATGCAGCTACGGGTTGTGGATAAAGGAATTCCCCCTCAGTCCGACGATGTTAATATCGTATTGGTGGTTGCCGGACCTAATAAGCACACTCCAGTTTTCAGTGCTCTCAGCTACAGAGTGATTGTACCGGAAAATGAGGCTTTAGGAAGTATTATCGTGACCGTCACAGCCAGTGATCAAGATGCGGGTCCTAATGGACAGATTATTTACAACATTACCAAAGGGAATGAACAGAATAAATTTTCAATTGATCCCAATACAGGAGCTGTGAGTATTAACAAAGAATTGGATTATGATACGAAAAAGGAATATCATCTGAATATTTCTGCTATCGACTTGGGTTACTATCCAAAAACAAGTGACGCTAAGCTAACAGTCATTTTGACAGATATCAATGACAATAGTCCAAAATTCAACCAGTCCATGTATGTAGCTCATCTGAAAGAAAATTCCCCCATCAACACTCACGTCATTCAACTGGTAGCCGCAGATAAGGATTCTCCCAAGAATGCTGTTGTTCGGTACTCGATTGTTGGAGGTTCTGGGAAAAACTCTTTTACAATTGACCCCGCCAGAGGACTTATTAGCTCTAGTAAGATGTTTAACTACGAGGATCGGAAAGAGTACACATTGGAAATATTAGCTTCAAATCCCGATTCCAACCTCTTCGGGACAACTCAAGTTCAAGTGATGATTGATGGTGTGAATGAATATGTGCCGAAATTTGTTCAAGCAGTCTTTCAGTTCACCGTTTCAGAGTCGGCTCCAATTGGTTTTCAAGTTGGCAATGTTCAGGCAACTGACGAAGATGTTGGAGAAGACGGTATCGTGTATTATTTATTTGTCGGTTCAAGTAATGACAAAGGATTCTCCATCAATCCTACAACAGGTGTGATAGCTGTTTCCAGGCGACTGGATAGGGAATCTCAATCTAGAGTAGTACTGACTGTGTTAGCAAAGAACGGTGGTTCCATTCGCGGAAATGACACGAACGAAGCTCAGGTCAACATCCTAGTTCAAGGTAAGATATTTTTCTTCAATTTTTCTCATTTTAAGTAAGGTGACAGTGTAAAGCTGAATTGATGAGTCTTGACTAGACACAATGCAAATGATCCTTTTAGGGAAGTGGCAAGTAGCTCCAAAAGCCAATTTTCAATGAACTTTAAGTTCTTGACCACTTAAATTTTAACTCTCTAAATGATCAGATTAATTGTCTGAACTTTTTAGGGAACAAAAATATTATGATAGCACAAATGCGAGAGCTAAGTTATTTAAATGCAGACATATTTGGTTAAAATAAGGGCAATTTTGAAAATTGCAACTCCTTACTGTCACTTTCCATCTTGTTTGCATGATTCTTGAATCAAATGGGTTAAACTTGTTTCGTATAATTAGTTACATTGAAAATGATGTTTGAAGCTTGATTATTTACTTTTTTTGTGAATCATTACAGACGGGAATGACCCTCCAGTGTTTGAAAAAGATCTCTACACGGCTGAAGTAAGTGAAGGAGTTCCTGTTGGTTCAAGAGTGACAGTGGTGAAAGCTTCTGATGTTGATGTTCGGCCGTCTAATAATAGATTCTCGTATGATATAATTGGTGGAAATACAAACAAAACGTTCAAAATTGATCCAATTAGTGGATTGATCTTAACTGCGACAACCTTGGATAGAGAAACAATTGCAATGTACGAAATTATTGTCGGAGCAATCGACATGGGACAACCACCTCAGACTGGGACGGCAACCGTGCAAATTAAATTGGGTGATATAAATGACAATGGTCCATATCTCGAAAACTTATCGAAAGAAGGATCCATATTTGAAAACGAACCTCCCAATACCAGAGTAATGACATTACAAGCTGTGGATCCTGACTTGAGTCCGAATGGAGAACCTTTCACGTATACACTTGTGGGTGGACCGGATGCTTCTAAATTAAAGATTGATTCGAAATCTGGTGTGGTGACCAGTTTGATATCCTTCGATCGAGAATCTTCACCGGAATTGAAAATGACTATTGAAATACAAGACAGTGGAACTCCACCGATGAAATCACGTCAAGATGTGAAAATTATAGTGAAAGACAAAAACGATAGCCCTTCTCAGCCTCGCAATGGACAGCTAATTTTGTATACATTCAAAGATACGATTCCCAATGAGAAAGTTGCAATAGTCGTACCGCTAGACCCAGATACCACAGGACAATATACTTGCCGTTTGGAAAAGAACGAAGATGTCTTCAAGATTCCCTCCAACTGTGATTTGTATGTGAATAAGCTTCCAACGTACAAACGTCAATCGTTGAAGATCCTAGCCGACGATGGTCGCCACCCTGAAGTAGCATCTACCATGCTGATCGAATTTTTCTCCTTCGATAATAAGACATTGGAGAATTCCGTTATCGTGCGCATTCTTGGTGTGACACCTCGAAAGTTTTTGGAAAAGTCATACTCCAAACTGATGTCTTTCTTTCGGCAAAATTTCCGATATGACCCTCACCTTTTCAGTATCATGGCTACCACCAATGGGACTGATGTCGTTTTGGCTGTTGGATCAGGTTCGACGGGTTATGAGAAGAGGGATTCGGTGACCAGCACACTTTTGTTGCACAAAAGTGACTTGGAAAGTCTTTTGGATGCCGAAGTGATTCTAAATTATTCACCTTGCTCTACTCAGAATATTTGTCAGAATGGTGCTTCGTGTTCCCAGTCGCTTAGGTCGTACAATACTATGCGCATCAATGATAGTCCTATGCTTCTTTTATCTTCACCAACCGTTCAAATGGAATTCTTTTGCGAGTGTCCATCTGGTTTTACTGGTATGTAATCTGGACTTACTTGTTATCATTTTAAAAACTCATATACCATTTATTAATCATACATATAATAACGGACTTTTTACTGGCCGGGCGCAGTGCTTTTCCCTTGCCAGGAATAATAATGAAAAATTTAATAAATGTATACATCATTCCTTTTAGGTTTTAAATGTCAACTTCGTAAGGAGCCATGTCAACCAAATCCCTGTGAAGGAAATGCAGTTTGTACTAAACAAGGTTTTGATTTTCAATGTACCTGCCCACCTCACTTACATGGGAAACGATGTGAACTTGAGAGAAGCAGTGCCTGTCAGTCGAATCCATGTAAAAACGGTGGATCATGTCAGGAAAGTGCGCAAGTTGCTTCTTACTTTTGCCTTTGTAGACCAGGATTTTTTGGTAATCAATGTCAAACAGCAACAGATGCCTGTCGACCGAACCCATGTCTTAACGGCGGTGAATGTATCAGTAATTTTGGATCGGCATCTGCTTATCCAAGATGTAAATGCCCCACCCATTATTATGGAAGACATTGTGAAAAATCTGCTTTTGGATTCGGATTCGGCTCCTACATGGCATTCTCTCCGTTAGATCCGAACACAAATGATATCTCCATAATATTTTCTACAAATAAGAGGAATTCTCTCTTGGTTTACAACTTCGGAGAACAAACTGGAGGGCGGTCCGATTTCGTGGCCATTGAACTTCTGAATGGTATCCCAACGCTATCTTATGGTGGATCTCGTACTGCAATCGCTGTAATCCGTGTCAATACATTCGTTGCTGATGGAGAATGGCACCGTATTATTGCCACACGTAATAGCAGGGTCATCTCCTTGAGTGTGTCAGCATGTCAAGATAGTGGTGAGCAGTGCGTCGATTGTCGTCAAGGGGATGCATCTTGTTACGCGGATGATGTTGGGCCCACAGGGTAAGAGATACTTTTTCATTTATTTATTCTTGAGGTCAGTATAACCAGTTACAACTATTTATGTGGCTTCCAACTTTGCCAAACTTTCTCATATGTAATACTTTTCTTTATTTTTAGAACCTTAAATTTCAACGGAAACGCTCTACTGCTGGGAGGACTTTCACACGTGGATCCGATTCTGCAGAGACCAGAACAAATTCATACGGACGATTTCATTGGGTGTATTCATAGTGTAGGAGTGAATGGAAGACAACTGAATCTTTCTGCTTCATTAGAATCACGCGAAATCCATGACAAATGCCAAAGAGTTCAAAATGTTTGTGAGGCTTCTCAAAATAAATGCGGAGTTGGTGGAACCTGTATTGATTTGTGGGACTCTCATACTTGCCAGTGTTCAAATAATATCAAGGCACCAAATTGCGATGAAGCCTTTTATCCGTACACATTTAGCGTGGGATCGTTCGTTGAATACAAAATTGGAGAGAAGTATAGACGAAGTCAGCTTCGGCGTTATTTTTCGACCAACAGAATTCGTCGTGAGCTTCCATCAAAGTCAATAGCTTTTAATTTCCGTACTAACCACAATGAAGCTATTCTGTTGTACGGTGCTAGTGACAAAGACTTTACTTTGGTTGAGGTAATTTATTTATCTTTCGAGGCGTTTATTATTCAAATTTTAGCGTACATTTAAGTCACTGAAATTATCTACTTGGCTTCCATTTAATAACTAATTTCCCTTTTGAACCTTTAATCTAGTTGGAGAACGGAGAATTGAAATTCAGTTCCAGGGTTGGATCCAATTATCCCATCAATATGACAGTATCGGATGTGACGCTGGTTGACGGCAACTGGCATTCTGTCAAGCTAAGTAAAACAAATCAAGTCGTACAGATTTTTGTGGATGGAGTGCAGAGGGGTGAAGAATTGGACTCGGCTTCGGGTCATGACTTTTTAGATCCATACTTAACAACTCTTATGCTAGGAGGAGTTAAGGATGAAAATATTCAGCCTAATAAGATATTTACAGGTAACATGAGCTTCCGTTAGTTTCTTCCTGCTGAAGTAATTGGTTTACATAAATGAAATGTGAATAATGACATTTCGAGTAATATAATTTATCTTTATGTTTATTATAGGATTCGCTGGGTGTATGTCAAACTTCACTATTAATGACGAGCTTCAACCATTCAATGGATCTGGTGGCATTTTTGATGAAGTAATTCATTATGGAAAAATGAGTCGAGGATGTAGTAATGCAATAGCTGGTGCCGCAACTGCTCCTGATCCTTTGAGTATTGGCGTGACATTAGTGATAGTGTTTTTTGTGATTCTTCTTGTTGCTATACTTGTGAGTTTCGTAGTCTTCCGCCTTCGCAAACGTGAGAAAAGTCCCCTGCCACCAGTAACACCTTCCACGAAACAATCACCGGCTCAACAGACTACTAGTGATGTCGTTCGAAATCACGTTCTTGACGGTGAAGCAGAAGCTATTCGTAATTTAGTTCGCAACTCTAAGAAAATCGGTGATCCCAACAGTGGCTACCAGAAACCGGATATCATTGAACGTACCACATCCACACCATCACATAACCAAGCTGGAAACAGTCCGCCGAGCAATAGCAGTCTGATGAACGGTAATAACGGTATATCCATGGACCCTGAACTACCCGAAATGCCTGAACATTATGACCTTGAAAATGCTAGTTCCATTGCTCCATCTG
Organism: Ptenothrix huangshanensis; assembly: GCA_036851915.1. Taxonomy (NCBI): domain Eukaryota; kingdom Metazoa; phylum Arthropoda; class Collembola; order Symphypleona; family Dicyrtomidae; genus Ptenothrix; species Ptenothrix huangshanensis. Next base: position 3,677 of record JAAXYX010002118.1, on the reverse strand, counting down.
ATATAGACATAGTTTATCATTATAAAGGCTTTCGGGATAATTTAGGAGGTCGCAACAAATCCTCCCCTTTTCGCCATAATCATCATTTCCCTGGAAGTCGACAAAGTCCTGGAATTCGACAAAGTCCCATTTCAAATGTACTCAAAAGTACACCTTTAGCTAGACTTAGCCCTAGTAGTGAATTATCTCAGCAAACGACTCCAAGAATTTTAACATTGCAAGATATTAGCGGTAAACCACTTCAAAGTGCTTTACTAGCCACTACACAAAAAGATCCTATGAGTCAGAGTGAAAGAAGTCTGAATATCAGTCATAGTTCATCGAGAAGCAGTATAGTCAATGCTTCATCTCAAGGGACGAAGAAGAAAAGGAAAAAATGTGCAGGGGACACAGGAAGCAATATGACGATAGGATTAACTGCCGAAGAAATAGACAGGCTAAATAACTCGAGACATAAAAATAATTCTAGTTTGGTGAGCACTCTGGATGCTGTGTCAAGTTCTGAGAGTGATGACCGACGAAAAAATAAACTTTCAGATTTACTCGAAGCTAATACAGAAATGATGCAGAGAGCCAGGGATACATCCAGTGATGACGATGAATCTGGAAATGACTCTTTCACCTGCTCAGAGTTTGAGTACGACAATGAGAAAAGGGATTATCGACCTTCGCATATGATATTCTCAAAATTGGCAGAAGTTGAGAATGAAGAAGCTGAAGACTCATTTCGGGGGTCTTTGTCTACACTTGTAGCGTCAGATGACGACTTGGCTTATATAAATAGTTATAGTAAAAACCCGAATCCAAACGGCGGTCCTTCTTCCATAGGCTGGGACTATCTACTTAACTGGGGACCCAACTTTGAGAATTTAGTGGGTGTGTTCAAAGATATTGCCGAATTACCGGACGGCTCAAATGGTGCAATGGCTAGCGGTGTCCCTCCCGCAACTAGTATAAACAATTTGGGATCCGCCAGCAGAAGTAGTCGATATCCCACTCCCCGGCCCAGTGAAGAGTATGTTTGATTTTCAAGTAATTAAAAAGGAAGATTTCCTTTTTCTTCTTCCATAAGTAAATCTACGTTTTTTAAACAAAAAATAGAGCAATTATGATCTGAATAACAGCGTTACTCGGTTGTACTGAAACTTCTTCCTAACTGCCTTTTACTTTACCTTAGTATTATTGTAAAATCTTGTTGTTAACTTTTTATATACATATGTAATTTTCATCTGTTAGTTTTTGCTAATTTAAGAACTTATATATTCGACTACACATTACATGAGCTCAGAAAGTCTCTCTCGGTGTCTTTTACCGTTTTTGTTAAATAATTTTTTATTACATGTTTTTATATCGGCGATTTAACTCAAGAAAAAAGCCATTTCGTGAATACTTAAATATAACAGACAATAAGCATTTTGAATTATAATATTGTAAATGATTTTAGTTATAGTATTTATGGTACGTACGTGTATTGAATTTTCATTCATTATGGACTTGATTAAAATGTGGATGTTTTAGTTTGTACCGTTTGTTACCACAGTTTATCTGTTCGGAATATCATGAAGACATCCCATCTACAAAGTATTTAATAAGTGAACTATAGAAAATTTACTTACGAATGTTCATAGCGTATAAGACATTTTAGTGATTAGATTCATACCTTACGAGTAAATACGTACGTATTCAAATGTACTCAGTGTATTTGTAGTGTGCCAAAACTATTGTTTGAAATAAAACAATTTTATTATAATTTTATTTAAAAAAATTACTCACAGCATTACTCGATTCAAGTTTATTTGAAGATTCATGAGCTCATACTCGATTTTAGTACGCCCTACTGATAAGAGAGATGATGTAAGTAATACTACAGTCTTCCAACTTGATGATTCATAAAGATTCAGTATGTTTCATTCGCGTAAATCCATTTCGGGTCTATATAATTACCTACCTACCTTCCATCCTTAAAACAACGCTATTCAACAAGTGGGTATTTTTACATGCAACCTTGTATTGCAGAAATATCACGCAGCATGTGAGCACAGAAGTAATGAAGGACAATGAAAGCAGGGAACAGTGACCTAAGATACAGGGAACTATTTATTATGTTGTGTGTCCATTGCATCAACGTGTAATTGTACATAATTAATACTTGTTGCTGTTACCCTAAGGGAAATAATGAATTGCTGTTTCGATGAATGCATATGTTGAATATGTATTTGAGAAGAAAACTCCAGTTCCACATTAAATATCAGCTGTAATATGTACATGTTTAGAACTCATTTTATCACGGGCGAATCAGCAATACATAGTTTTAACATTCATTTATTTTTTAATAAATTTATTTTTTTTAACTTGCTGCATTCATAAACAGCTAATTGAAAATTATTATAATACTACCTATTATACTAGATTTTAAAAACGATCTATACGGCCCTAATCTGCAAATTGGCATATTTGCTACTAACACAGTATTTTCCCCTAAGGGTAGCGAAACTGGCATATGAATGCACATACGAATGAAAGACACATGCTTATTAGCTTCAAACAAGACCGATTAAATTCGACTCCACCAAATCATCATTCACCAGCTGTGGCAGTACATAAAGATTTGGAAAAGAAGATAAAGCGAGAAAACAGTTTTTTTCTACCAACTCAAACAATAAATCCTCTGCAAAGGAATAGTAATATGAATTGTATTGATCTCTATTTTGTGCGCAATCTTTTTCATTTCACATAGTAACCATACATAGGTAGGTACCTAGATACGTACACTGAAAAAATGAAGAATGTTGAAACAGGATAAATGCATCTAAAACGCCAAAAATTACTCGTATTGAGCATAATTATAAACGTAGTTAGGAAACATCTAAAGTGCATCACAAACGCCTTAAAACTATATTTTGACTGCGAGATAAGATTAACATGCTTGGATGCACTTTAGATGTGTCCAAACTATGCTACATCATCCAAACTGTGTCCATAACAATACTAAATACGAAAAGTGGTTTGTTGTTTTAGATGCACCCAGTTTTTCAGTGTACCTACAGGTCGTTAAAGAGGCAAGTAATATTAAACGCAAGTTTACTCTACGTTCATACAATGCGTTATACATACGCTCCACTTTGAAATTGGCCTACAATATGGTTTGCATTTAGCAAAAAACGAGTACAGCATGAATTGCAATTTTCTAAAATTGCAATTCTTGGGTTATATTAACATGATTTAGAAAATCGTAAAATTGCAAGTCCATCACCCTTTCAGAATCCGAACGTAATCGCATGCTCTGGAACTGGAACTATATGCATTTATCCTAAATCTCGTCGTCGTCACTGCATTGCTGGGTTTAAGTTAGCAATTCTGAAAGCAGAGCGAAACGTCGCATTGAAGATGAAGAAGGAAAATCTAAAGGTGCTGTGAAAATGTTCACATTGCATTAGAGCATAATGACATTACAATATAATTTAAATGAGATCTGGAGTTTTTCAATACAAAGTGTAACCCGGAGATGATTTTTTCCTTATTTAACCACAGCCTGAATGCAACGTTCCGCGTTTACAGTTCTGTCGTTCCCGAAATCCCTGTAAAGCAGTGACACATGGGCAACCAAGTTGCCTACCCTACTCCTACCCTACTTTCTACGCCGTTTTTACACCCTACCTACTTTCCTACTGTAGGAT
>JAAXYX010002117.1:0-18908 GCA_036851915.1 Ptenothrix huangshanensis | reverse complement strand
CTGACTATATGCAAAACTGACTTCTGACTTAGCATGTAGACATAAACTTGAGCCCAGTGATGAGAAGAGGTCAAGGTCCAGGTTGAAAGTTTTTCGTAATTTCCAACTTCCAGTAGAAACAATATTAGTAGTGTGAGTACCGTTGGCTGGATTTGTTCCAGTGAATTCTATCGGAGCCAAAGATGATGACAATGACGGTACGATTCACATTCGCGATTCCGTCTTCGCCCTGGCCTCGGCGCCTCGGCCTTCTCTTGTACATAATAGTAGTCTCTTGTGTAACAGTCGCAATGGTAATATGTGTTTGTATGCTGTGAATGTGAATCCTGTCTCAAGTTCTCAACTCGAGTTCAGTTCAGCTCGCTCCAGCTCAACCTGTGCTGTGCTTGTCTGTCGTCTGTCTCTGTATTGTGTGTCTGTGTCTGTGCCTATGTGTGTGGTCTTTATAAAAAAGTATAAGAAAATAGCAAGTAGGAAATAGCAATAGGAGAATAGGGATTTGGAATTGTAGGAAATAAAAGGATATTATTATTATGTAGAGCATTGCAGAGAACCTGAGGAACGGAAAGAGGATGAAAGGAGAGCTGTAGCCGTTTGCCATTTGGATGAGCTGATAGACTTATAAAAGCTCTGTTTGTCTCTCTGTATATGTACATCATTTCCTACATACCTACATAACATGAGCTAGAAACTGAAACTAGAAAGCCACGGTGGTAAGTTGGTTTGGGAGAGAAGACTGCCTGAGAAGAGCTGGGAATGGCAAGCACAAGACTACCACGACCACCAGTAATAGGAATACAGATACACAACACACTACTGACTACTGGGAATACGGATTGAATTGAAAGTCTTGTATTTAGGGCTCTTCTGACGTTCTGGCACCAGCCTTTTGTTAGTTTGCTTCCCTTCCCTCGCTTCGAATCTAAAATGTACACAAAATTACTCCGGATTTCGGAATTCGGATTTCTGAAAATTCTCTACTATTCTTTGTATCTTCGTATCCTTCTCTGACTTGCTGACATACCCACATCCACATCTGTGCCATTTCCATAGAACCCAGAATCTAATTAGTTTCCACTAGGATACTGTCAAATTGACGTTACGTGTTACGTTGACGTTCTTCATTGTTGTGCAAATCTAAACGATTGATGTTAGCAAACGAATAATAAGCCGAGTGTTGGAATTCAAAGGCAACTGTACAATTAATTATTAACAAATTACAATATTGCTGATTATCATTAGCATTCCTGAATATCCTGATTCTATTCCGCACCAAAATCATCATCCACGGGAAAGTTGAGTATAACTACGAAGTACATATTGAATATAGTCAAGGAAATGTCAGTGACAGAGAGGAGACATGAGATCAGAACCAGAATCACAGGTCAAATACGCTGGAACTCATTAGTTACTAGAATTATTGTTCTCTCTGCTTGACGACAAACAACAAATATACTTTCAATTTTAGTTTCAGCTGAAGCAGCAAGTCTACATACCTACCTACCTTAAAAATACTGCTTAATTACACCACTACAGCCCATACGCAACATTAGGAATTATCAAATTGAATCTTCAAGTTGAATGTGTCAACTTGTGTAGAGAGGCAGTCAGTCAGTCAGTCAGTGCTTTGTACAGTTTGCAATTTGCAATGGTCACAAGACAATTAATCGGTTCAATAATTTAATGCAAGTTTGAATTTAGCCAATAAACTTTGTAATTGATAATATTTCACTGGACTTGATTCATTTGCCAATCGTTATCATTCTTCGCATCGTAGTGCATTGGAGTATGAAATGCCTGAAGAATTCCAAATATTCCAGTAATACTACCCTCAAGTCATTCTTGGCGGATTTGGCTTTGGACGTTGGAAGTGCAAAGAAGGCCTGTTCTGTAGTGCTGAATACAGAATGCAAACCCTTCTTTACTGTTGACTGTCTTTAGTCATCTACGGTTAAAGTTCGTTTGACAATAATTGTCAATTAAAAGGATGGAAATATAAATGGTTTCTTGATTTACTCCGTTCTAGTCTTGATAGTGGAATCACTCACCATTGATAAGTCTACTTTGAACGTTTCCCTGGCCTAGTTCATAGTTTGTGAGTTTAATCATTAATTTGAAAGGATCCAGTTGACTTTATTACTAATCTAGTTGACTTTACGGTCAGTGCAGCGTAGTTTCTCAGTTATTATTAAGGTATATGTCTACATTGAAGCTTGTGATGTTGTGAACGACATTCATGACTGTTAAGGAGAGATCAGGAATGGAGCTTACGGATTTAAATTATTCCAACTCGAGTTTCCATTCACCACTTTACTAACGTGTGAATTATTTCGAATTCTAATAACCATAACTGCTATTTAACGAAGGTGAGTTGAAATTATTCTTGTGCATTTGAGACTAATATTAATTGGTTTGGATGACTGTTGAGCTTTGAGCTTAAAACTTAATCGAGTGTAGTTAATTATTGTTGTTGTTGTTACAAGACAAGATCGTCATTGGACGAGTTAATAGAAGTTTGGAGGTTTTATTGACTATAAATGTTTGGTTGTAAATTGTTGTTGTTTAGTCTAATCATCCATTCAATTTCTGTGCTGGGACTGGTCGTAGTAACTGCTTGCATGAAGCGTGTGGGACATCAATTAGTGATTGCGAATTGCTATCTTGCGGCAACTGGAATATCTTGTTCGTCAATATAGTCATAGTATGCATATTATTACTCGTTCGTGGAAAAGTATATATAGAAATGTACTAAAAACTAAATATGCATGTGTAGACGATGCAAAAACCAGTTAAAGTTGAACTCATGAGATTCACAATTTTACGGACACTTATATATATACTGTTATGGTGTTATGTACGAGGAAAAATAAAGGGAAATATTTTACTGCAATGCAGAATATATTGCAGACTACAAAACTAGGTCAAATGTCCTAGAATTCAGTTTATTGTCAACTATTATGCTGGATTATGGATCTAAACTTGTAATTTGACACCTACCATGATAATAACTTTGTTTGGTATGTACATACACACCACTGGTACTCCGGTAGTGTAGGAATAACACGATACGATATTCGAATGTGAAATCCTCTTCACTGTTGTTTTTTTTTGCTTTTAGTGATGAAATTTGTGCTGAACGGCAGAGGGAATAGAATTTGTATTGATTAACATCAGGCATATATTGTGTAGTTGGTATTACAGAGAAAGATACGTAAGCAGATTTGGTAGTATATTTTCTGGATCATTACGGAAACACTTACATTTTTGTCACACACTTAAACCCTAAGATGATATTATCTGTGGTTTGTGTGTACCGCAATAAATGAAATGCTGTGTAGATTGGTAGATTCTTCAGATCACTGTTACTTCATGTAATTACTTGCAAATACAGTATATACGTACATATGTGTAATTATTTCTAGGCTGTAGGTTTATACACATGCATATCAGTTGGTAGTAAAGCTTGAATTTACAGAGTAATAAAACCACCCATTTATCTGATGAGATACAGTACTTAAAAATCACTTCGTCGAATGACATAATGTCTTCGAAATAATTTTACGATCGTTTAGGCAAATTTAGAAGCAATTGCATGACCAGTAACAACAAATCTTACATGTGTAGTGGAATGAGAGATGAATAATTTTTGAGAATGCTCAGTATAGAGATTGAAGGAGAATGGTGTGGAACGTAGATTTATAGTCTGATGTTATGACTATTTACTTGGTTTGGGACCTAAACTGGTTATGAATTTGTGCTATGTAGGAAAAAATCATAGATGCGGTGAATGGCCGAAAACTTAGTCTTCGAATGTGACCAAGACCATGATCAGTTCGTATTCGAATTTCAAGAGAATTCTGAAAATCCAGAAGGAAGGGAAGTTCTAGCGGATGAATGCACAAGCCGTTCATTCTCCACCTCAACACCGACTCCGACTGCAATAACAGACTCTGAAGAAACGTACCCAGACTTTTCTAATTCACGGTCCTTCGCATATTCTGGCCCATCGTCAAGCGGTGACAGAAGCTACCGATTCCCCAAACGAAATCGGGTCTTATCTAATGAGAGTCGAACCTTTCTTGACCGATTCCGTTCACAAGCCTCATCGAAATCGTTAACCTATTCTCCGTCAAGGACCCTGAACAATTCGCTATCATCATCGACGAGCACGATTAATGCCTATCCAACGAAGACCACAAATGGCAGAGTTGGGCGATCAGCATCTATTAATCGAAATTCAACCACATCCGCCTCATCGTCAACAGAATTTGGTTCACACTTTCAAGGAAAGCCTCGGAAGTGGTACTCATTTACAAATCTTTTGAGTCGACATAACTTAGCTAATATTCTGTCTTACCCCCGGTCTCGATTGAGTGTATCGTCAACGTTGAATTCAGTTTTTATCGGATCGTCTTCTACGGCCGAAACACCAACTCCGAATGAAGATTACCAGTCTGGATCATTCTTTGGTGGTGCATTTAATTTCTACCAAAATCAAAATCAGCAGCCACAGCAGAGGCAGAATAAGGAAGAAGATCACCGGCTACCGTTATCACCGACTCCATCGTGTATCACGATCTCAGGAGAGTTTCCTACTCGAAATTCTGTGAATATAGCAACGAAAGAACTTTTAGTAGAAGACTCATTTCTCCCACAGCAGCAGAGTGATAATAGTAGTTATTTAAAGGAAAATGGAGACAACGGAATGTATTATTATCGACAAAGAGGATCCGATAGAGATAGTGGTATTGGAGAATTCTGTAACTCCAATAATTCAAGGGCTTCCACGTCTCCTTTTCAAGATAGTAGTTTCACTGGATTCCATTTTACACCAGAAAATAGTAGACCTTCGTCAAGTGCAAATAAAAGAATTAGTAGGTTGAGTTGCGGGGAATTTTTCCCCAATAGTTTTAATTTTAATCCACTGGGTTTTACTGAGCCCCAAACCACAGAAACTGAGTTCCGTTCATCATGTCATCATAACAGGACCAAGGGAACGTGTTTAAGAAAAACCTTAGGAGGAAGTTTGCCTACTCTTCTTCGTGAGTATTACTTTTCCTCTTATTTATACACATGTGACGAGCATCTTGCACTTGCAATTAAATATTGCCTATAATTATATACCTACCCACTTACATATTTCCATGTGTCTCGGTTTGCCTCTCGTGCATTTATCTGGTCTGCGTCATTAGTATTACTACTTCGTATTGCAGTCAGTGATGTACATAAACATAATTCGCTTCATTTCTGTGGTCACAATGTGGTGAGCTACAAAACTTGTACTTGTAATACTAATTTGGTATAATTTTTATTTATGCATAGTGTCGCATAATTCATTAGGTTGACCGTATTTATGCTCAGAATTTGTCAAAAAGTGCCTTACTAGTTATTTATTTAATTAAACTTCACTAGGTCTTATCAAGTTAGTTAAGTTACTTAATTTTGTATATCTATTCATTTATGTGGAGCAGTGTAATATTTATTTCAGTAGGTCTGAGCCTGAACACTGCAGGCATTAAATGTACAGTAAGGGTTGAACGCCTAGTATTTGTTTTTTCTTATCTATTATTTACTGCATGCGCCTGAAGCTTATTTGTTTGCAATCACATCAGAGGATTACTTATGCAGTACATTATTAGCACATGAATAATATTTGTGCTACGTTGTTTACGATGACCAAAGGCACTAATTAAAATTGGCATTTTTCCGAAGTTGTTTAAAATTCTATAGTTGCTCAAATACATCTCTTCGTTCAGTTTGCACGTAATAATTGCGTGCCATGTGTATCAGTGTAACAACAGATCTTTAGAGGAGAAACATGAGTGTAACCTGTGAAAATTTACTTGAATGTGATACAGAAGCCATGGAGTCTGCAAATAACGGGCAAACAAGTGCAAATACTGGATCGAAACCTGTCACAACACAGGACGTATTTGATCTTCTTTATCAAGAGTTTGCCATTCTGACGGGTGCCAAATCTTTAGATGATCATTACATTATGATTTTCCCCGATAGAGGCAATTTTCACTTATTAGCTGACGATGATTATCGGCGTCTCATGATTTATCTAACGTCTGTTCCACCGTAAGTATTTGAATATATACAGCTAATTTCTAAATGCTGTAAATATATTTATTACGGAAAGTCAATCATAATTGATAATTACAATGTAGGTATCTATATCAGTTTCAAGGACTATAAAACTCTAGGACTATAAATACAAATTATTTACACTAAGATTTGTCCCCTATGTAAATTATGTGCATACATAATTCGTGGGTTACTGTACGTCGAAGGAAATTTCGGGAGTATTTGTAACGCTTGAATGAAAAACACATTTTTAACCAATTTTATACAGAATGCAAGAGTCGGAGTCCGGCTTTGTGTTGGTGGTGGACCGTCGGAATGATAAGTGGAATTCTGTCAAGTCAACATTATTACGGATCTCTGTAAGTTGCTGTTACTCAATGCTCATATTTACCTAGCTCCATATGAGTCTCGACTTGCACTTTTCTTGCTACAAAAATGTTCATTTCTGTTTCTGCACAAAAATGATGTTTTCTTTCCTTTGTATTCCAGAGTTACTTCCCTGGCTTAATACATCGAGTTTTTGTACTCCGCCCCATGGGCTTTCTACAAAAAGCACTTTCAGAAGTCTCTTCAAAACTGTTTCGTACCGAAAACCTTCGGTTTCATTTAACTGTTTGCAATAATGTTTCAGATCTTTATATTTGTATTGACTCCAGTCAACTAACTGAAGATTTTGGTGGTATCATACATTACGATAAAGTTAAATGGGTTCAGCAAAGAATAGAAGTGGAAGCTTTTGGGTTAGCACTTCAGGTTCTGTCCAAAGATTTAAAATATTTTACTGACTCGTTTCGTGATTTGGAGTATCCGAATGACGTTGGTTCCACTGAGCGACTTATCCAAGTTAAAGTAAGCATTATACATGACTAAAATAACAATTCAACTATTCAATATATTATAATACCAACAATCACACAGCCCTTTGATATATAATAATAAATTAAAATAATATTATAAATAGGTAATAGTAATAATATAAATTTACCGCAAAGTACTAGGTAGACAGGTAGCCGAAATTGAAAAGTTTCAGTATGTGGAACACAATTTTCATAAAGAGATAAGACTACCAGTAGATATTTTATTTAATGAAGATTTAAGCAAGCAAATATAGAAAAATACAGCCCCCCAGCAGGTTTTGGTCCACTCTTTTGGATGTAAAAGTACAGAGCTAGTAATTTTTTATTTGCTGAAAGAATGTCTCATTTTATTCATCTAATTTAGTTTCCGTTTTGTACGCTACTCTATTTCATAAAAGTTGCAACTTTTTTTACACCAGTATTTGTTTGTTGATTGACTTTGACAGGCTGGTGAGTGCAACCGTTTGATGGATGAACTAGTTTTGGCATCAGATCATGGAGAAAGTTTATTACAGAGGATCAAAGCCATCACGAATAGTCATGGAGCGTATATTGATTCCTCTGATACTCGTGGGAGTAGTCATAGTACAAGCACGACCAGTTCAGTGCAACTCATCAATGTAATTTCTGTAGAAAGGTTTATACTCCAGATTGAAGATACGTCACGTCTGTTCCAAGATTTTTGGGCCAAAGAAAAAATTGCACTTGAACGGTGTTTAAAGCTCAGGAGATTTGAACAAGACTTCAAAGAGCTGCAGGTAAACTCTTCGCAATCATATGTGTGCTCAGATATTCTGAGCATACATATGATTGCATACATACATTGGATTTTCATCTGTAGGCCAGGCCTACATCATGGCTTTTGCTCTTAAACGATGTGATTTTTTTATTTTATACTAGGGTGCTTTCGATTTAAATGTGAAAGCCTTAAATGGAATCGCCGACATGGGTGACAATGTTGCTGCAACGGATGCGCTAATAGCAGAAACACAACATTTCCAGCACACTACGACCGATGATGTAAATCATGCCTTGGAGTTGGAAAGAGTGGGGCGAGTTATTGTATCCAATAATCCGTCTGCTGTGGATACTGTGGAACCCAAATGTATAGAGTTGAAACGGATGGCTTCTCATTTTTGCTTTATTCTTGACGAAAAGATTCAGACGCAAATAGAATGGCGTCAAATTCAGTTCACCATTGAAAAGGTAGCGCATTAAACCGGGTGATAGCTTATTCTTTGTCAATTGTTTTTGCAATTTTGAAGTACTTTTTTCAGTGTAAAGTACTTTCCAAAAAGAACTCTTTTTGTTACCTAGTTTCAGCTATCAGTTCATTGGGATAAATAACCCTATTTTTTGCAAAATAGGTCATGTATTATTAGTTTCTGAAGCAGAACCAACTATTTGGAACGTATTTTTGTTTCCACAACATTAAACTTAACGTCTCGAATTGAAAACAGTATTCGTGTAGCTCCTACTACTTCCTTAAGGAATTTGTACTTATGTATGAATTCCGTTAGGTTTCTATGTGGTGTGGCTGTAGAACTTGATTTGTACAATTTTACCGCTTCAACAAACAAAAAGGGAAAGACCAAGAAAAATTGGAAAGGCAATGGAATAGTATATGTAGATTGTAGATGAATTTCTAGTTGCAATTTTCTATTTCTGTTAACTTACTGGCTAAAAAATTTGTTCGTAAAGTAGAAAGTATTTTATGATATTTTATTGCTACTGAGACTGACAAACTAACAGCAGCGGCAACCGATAATAAAGCATTTTTTAGAGTCCTAATTTGCGAACTGAAAAAAGATATCTTCACTGATAAATGAAGGTCTATATACGATAAAATACCGCACTAAATGTATTTGTAACGGTATTTTGATTGAAAGATAGTGCATTAAATTTAAACTAGTTGTTTATACACTCAATTATTACTGACCTTCACGTAATTTTATTTTTTTCCAGGCTAATCAGTTGTGTACTGAAGGCATGGACTTGATCTCGTCCCAGCAGCCAGCAGAAAACTCTGAGGATTGTGTAGATTCTGGAATCCTTGTAAAGAAAATTGACGCATTTCTCAACATTGTGCAAAACATTTCTGATGAGCTGTCAACGGCAAAGTCGTCGCTTGGTTCTGCCACAACTAATCAGTCTAAGAGCCTTCTCAAGCAAGTAAGCACTTGGATTGAGATTTGAGATCCGTTTTCATGGCCTTCAGTATCTTTCTATGTGATATCACGTGTCCATGGCAATTATGGTATCTCACTTAAAAGCAATCAGTCTTAGACCCCAAAGGGTGATTAGATTAATTTTATCATTTACTTTTGATTTAAAATTGTTTTAATCTTTCGTAAAAATGTTGTTCGGCAATAATAATAATTTATTATTATTGAACGCTCAAATTATTCAACTGCATGTACAGACTTACGGTGCTGTATTTGTGTTTTAATACCTAATTAGTTGTAGACAGACATTGTGATGGTAGCATAATCTGCATAACCAAAAACGTGAAATAACTTTTATCTGGTGACATGACGGTGGGTGGCCATCGCCAATCTCTGCATGCTAGGTAGCTAGGCCAGCTAATGATTACGGTAGCTTTATGATTTTGAGAAATTCAATTTGTTATCATTGAATCTAGATTCAACAAGTAGTTCTCCTTATCTCGGCCTTCTGATCCCAGTGAATTTAAATTATGATCTCAATATTTATCGGCTGTTTGGCTCTTAGGTTCACAAGCGTGTGGACGATCTTCAAGCTATGCTATCGAAAAAGCGAGCTGTAATAGTTCAACACTTAAGTAAGGCCAAGCTGAGGAGGAATTCTGGCTCCAGCACCACAAGCGGCAGTGGCTCGACATCAAGTGGACTGACAGTTCCATCAAATTCTGATTTGAAACCCGCCAAATCAACTTCGCAGTTGGAAGAAACAGGGAAAAATGAATTACCCGTAGAAAACCATGTACTCAAAACTGCCTCTTCTAGTTTGTCACTTGATGGAGGTTCTCTTACATCGAATGCTGTTGGAAACGGAAACGGCAGTGTGAAGGAGCATACTTTGGAGAATAAGCGTATCAAACGTGGACACGTTCTAAAAGAATTGTTGCATACAGAAAGTTCTTATGTGAATGAAATCGGTGACATTCTTAATGTAAGAGAAAATATGTTTGTGACACAAAATGAACGTACTAAAATTGTGGGTATAAAAATTTTGTAAATTAGTAATTCAAGCGGAAATAATCTAGATGGGTTCTTGCTAATTTAGGGGTACCGTGAAGGGGCAAGAAACTCTGAATTGGCATCGCTTCTACCTAAGCAACTTCAGCAGATCGGTAAATCGGGAAATGAAGACCACTCAGCGAATATGAATGTACTGTTTGCGAACTTAGATGACATATATAATTTTCATTCGCAGAAGTTTTTACCTGATTTATCCAATTGTATTCAGTCAGTTGAACTTGTAGGCCTTTGCTTCATACAACGGGTAGGCAACTCCAACTTTTAAAATATTAACCAGTTTACTACAGTTTATTTGTGCAATGTACTCCTGGGTCCTATCCTACCTATTGTGTTGTATAAAATATGATTACCGTAAAGGTTATTTTATTTTTGTAGAATTTGGACTTCTTGAAGATGTATAGCCGTTACTGTCAACTTCTACCCGCATCTGAAGCTCTGCGTAAGGAAATCGGTGAAAATCATCCTTGGTTTGTTGCTTGTCGTCAGCGATTAAATCACAAATTGCCACTGGGGGCATATCTTCTTAAGCCAGTTCAGAGAATTACAAAATACCAGTTATTACTCAAAGTAAGCAATGTGTTTAAAAATAGTTTGAAACTACAAGAGTTTTAAAACAACTCCTTTTAAAGTTGTCTTACTTTCAATATTATTGAAGTTATGTCGTATTTTAAATTAGACAATTAACGTAATCTTGGTGAAATTATTTTTCAAATTAAAGGACCTGTTGAAGCAATCAGAAGGCTGTGAAGGTTATCCGGTTCTTGTAGATGCCTTAGATCATATGCTAGTTGTACTCCGGTGTGTGGATGACGGCATGCTCCAACTGTGTATTATTGGGTACCCCGTAAGTTTTATAATATATACATACGTAGTTGTAAATAATACAGTACATGGCTAAGTTCCCATGGCGTCAGAAAATATTGCTATCAAGAAAAAAAAATAAATCTACCATTTTGAATTCTACAGAACCGACTTCAAGATCAGGGCCCCCTCCTTCTGCAAGGTGCTTTCATGCTTTGGACTGAGACGAAGAAAGATAGGCTACGCTTGAAAGGCCACCAACGTCATTTGTTCCTGTACCAGAAATCTATTTTAATATGTAAAAAAGATAAGGATCCCAAATCGACTGCATTATATTTTAAGACGAAGATTGATTTATCAGAGGTTGGTCTGACCGAAGTGCTTCGAGGTTCAGGATCCTCGAAGAAATTTGAAATCTGGATTCAAGGTCGCCTCAAAGTTTTCATCTTACAGGCAGAAAATGCGGATAGCAAAGAAATGTGGGTACAGTCGATTAAAAAATTACTCATGGAGCAACTTGAGTCACTTCGTGTCACTAAAAGCGTCGGTGGTGCTGGGGTCTCCGCCAGTTTAGCTAGTAAACGCCATAAAATGATGTGTCATAATAAAGGTGTGACAATTAACGGATGGCGAACTCCTTCTGCTGGCCATCGGTAAGTTATTACTCGGATGCACTTAACTCATATTTCTATTTTGATGTTACTTGCGTTTCGCCGTTGTAATGTATGGACAATTTACAATTATAGACCACTTCGGCAGACGTCATCCTGGGTGGCGTCTGACACGAGACCAAGAAGTAGGGGATGCGGTGATGGAGATGGTGAAGATGATGGCAGCTCTGATGTTTCTAACAGTGAAGACGATGAAACATTTCCTATTGAACTCTCGTGTGGTGACCATTCATCTGCTGTGTCAGTTACCGGTAGTGCCCCACCTTTGTTCGCCAGAAGCAATTCTCAGGCAAACTGTGTATACGGCAATGGTGAATGTATCGAAAATAGTCCTAAGTATGTTGCGTTAGCTGACTACAATGCAATGGGAACCGCAGAAATTTCATTCAAAGAAGGTGAAATTCTTATTTTGAGAAAAACGGGTTGTGCAGGTTGGTGGTTTGTATCATCTACAGGTAGGTCAATTATTTGCAGTTTCCTTCCTTTCATACCTTACCTATGTATTATATGTTCTGCGTATCTACTGAATTTAGTTTAATTTTATCGAAATATTTTAAAACGAAGGTTGTGAACCATCGGAAGGTTGGGCTCCCTCTGCTTTCTTAGAACTAGTAGAAAGTTCCATAACGCCCATCTCGGTTTCTAGCTGCAGTAATTCCGTCGGAACAAAAGCGTCTTTACCGTCACAGTCATTGCACCTGAATAGTTCATCAACTTTTCAAAATGTAAACCAAAGTCCAGAAGACCTCATCTCAGCATTTCGGTGAAGAAGACCGAAAGCGAATAATAGAAGATAATAGTACTTCTTTAGTTCTTGCAACTTATTCCTTGAATTTATCCAGTGATACACGAGCGATTTACGCGACAATGAGGTCGAAGCAGTCGCACATATACTATATTAACACATGTAGATAATTTATTACATTGAAGGGTAATTATACTGTTATTCCATTTCTCTTTTATTTCTGTGGAATTGAAAACATACTGAAGTAATTATTCTAGTATTAATAATCAAACATATTTTTACGAAGAAGTTCAATCTTATAGGTTAAGTTTTCTTCAAACTAGAAATTGAAAGAGTAGTTATATAATTAATTATACTACTACACTACACTTATTAAATACGAATGTGTTGCCGAATGACGCATTTGGAAGTGCTTCATAATAACAACAACTACACCTTTACACTCATTTTTACCGAAGTACGTAAAGCCAGTTAGAACTTGTAAGTAATGGAACGTAGGAAAGCGTCAACATATAAATGCAAACTATTTAGAATACGAAGCCTAAAATACACAACACAATACAATGTATTCAGTTTGCAGTCTACAAAAAACCAACTCAAGCTACAAAGTTCAAAAAGTAATTATTAGCATTATATAATTACGTAACTACATATGCTTATATGTACATACATAAGTAAGGAAAGAGATCCTTTAAAAGGTGTCCTTTAAATATTTTGTCAAGTAACATGTTTTGAACCTTATGGTATCGTGTTTGCAGTCTGTGTTTTAAGTTACGTCAGAATTAGTATGAAAGACTAAAATTAGTTAGATACACATTTGTATTGACGATGGAACTATTTAAATAGAAGTTAGCCAACAAAATATAAGCCTAAATAATTACATATTACTATATTTAATGCGCCAAAATATTTGTATTGTAAACCTTCTGCCCTATTCCTGTCTCATTTCCGGTAATTAAGTTTCTACTTGTATAATATTGATATTTTACAAATAACCGTAGAAAATGGAATATATTTATATTTTACTTACTGCTTTATTTATTACCCTCACTCCTCACAGTTTGGTAATTTTTGGTTGTGAAGTCCTTGGGCTCCGATTTTCTGAAGTCCTGTAAAAATCGTTTCGTTTCACATTATGTGTCCACATTTCAATCGCTACCAAAAACTTTAGTTTGAGTCTTTTTTTGGCTTTGAATCGGAAACTTAAATCGAACTTTAGCATTCTGTAGGTGCGGATTATAGATTTTATTCCATTACTATTTATCTGAAAATTCTAGTCAGTTCCTTCTCAGTACTGTCACTGTAAGATTTCAATAATCGTCGTTTTGATTATTGATAAAGAAGCATTTACTTTTTCCCTTTTTTCTCATTGCAGACTTCAAAGGTGATCCTTAGCTCCAAAGTGAACCTTTCGTTTCAATTTCTCAGTGATTTATGGAGTAACTAAGTGAAATATCATTAACGTACTATAATTATTATGATCTAAAATGTGATGCAGCTTACGTACAAGTATTATATACATCATCCACTACTTGCCACGTACTATGAAATATATATACATACATACATAGGTATATACATAGTTAAGTGAATATACTTGGGAAATTAAATACTTTTCCTTAGTTTTCAAATTTTATTTTTTTATAATCTACAACCTTCAACTAACATAATATGAAAACCAAATATAAAAACAGCCAAATAATAGTTTTTGCGTTTCTCTATAAATGTCTGTTTGTACACAGAGAAAGCTAAAGTAAGAGACCCCGGTTAAATACATGCAATTATATTGAAATGTTGAAAAGAAAACCTTTGAATTTTTAAACCTGTGCTTCAACATGGCTAACGCAATAGCTCCTGATTTGAGTAAAGTTCTGTCATTTGTAGATCATTAAAATTCAATAGAATCTCATTATCAATATTATCAGAAACTGTATAGCACATTATAATTACATTTGAATTTGCAAAGCTTACCAGTTTAAAATTTAAAACAAGCTCGTGATATATAGGTAGGCATAGTTTGTGCATTTTGGGTATGGATCCAGTATTTCCTGGTCCCGAGGATTACCACTCAGAGAGAGCGTAGTTCGTCTTTGTCTATGTAGAACAATTTATGCCGAAAAAAAGCGGAGACTGGAAGAGACAAAATACTTCCAAACTTTAGGCTGATGATAAATGAAGATAATAGAAACGGAAGCAAAAATGCTGTTATTTTTATGAATGAAACATAAAAATCATGTGCTTTCCATTTAACACATTTTAGTTTAGCAAAAATTGAGTTAATTGTCTTTCTCCTTTTGATTTGTCTATTGAGATTAGCTAAACTTTTGTTGTATTGCGTCCTAAAGTATGAGATCATTTGAATTTCGATTTAGAATCCGATTTATACCGTTACCGGTACCGAGTTATTTAATCACACATACCGTCATTCCCAATATTGATATAGCGTTTCTATCTTTTGTTGTACTTCTGGAATATGTAATTTAGCTACAATTTATTATGATATCATTCATTATTTATGTATGATTAAATTTTTACATAATTTGATTATAATTATATGTATGTAGTTACTTCTTAGCTTCCGGTCGGGACATGTGTGGGTAATACGTGTCTTCTTGCGCCATTATCAAACAATTATGTTAAGTAGCTCTCAGTCAGTGACTCCTGTACCAGGGGAAGGGGCTTGGGGGCAAATGAGCCCCAGAATTTGATGGTTGCCCTAAAATTTAAAGTTACGTATACCATTTTAATCGGGGTTTCCCCCTCTCCTGCCCCCCAATCATAAAACGTTCTGGAGCCTGTACTCTCAGTAGTTAGCAACTCTACATATACATAATTACGCGATAAAATTAGCCGAGTTGTTTCATGAATTACTTTATTTATACTTAACAAAATGATGACATTTAATATTAAATTATTTAACACAGTTATGTGCCCAAATCGCCCAATTGAAGTACCTTAAATGTCTACGAAAATATAAAAGTGTTGATACATTGTGTTGTTTTACGTACGTATGTAAATGCTACTTGCTATAATCATATGTTATATATATATACCTATGTTTAATTACTGCTGTTTCGTGAGCATCATCACACTTGTATTTTATTCGTTAATTACTCCTGCCCAAATTATATTTTCCTTTTACTAGTAACAATTCGGCTCGGCTCTCCCTTATTTAATTGATTTCCTACTTTAATCTTAACTGCCGTGGCCGAATCCACCGAATAAACAGTGATATTATAATATACGTGGAAATTTTAGTTTAGCTATTATTTTCACAAGTTCTGAATTTGCAAAGTTAATAGTTTTTTTTTATTTTAGATTTTATTTCTAGTTGGGTTTTAATTTCTCAATTGCTGATGCTGGTAGTGATAGGTGTTTAGGTGCTGCTTGCCATCTTATTTATGTATTTGTGCTTCTTGTGAAAGTGAACGTAGTAAAGCTAAGCTGTGATTTAGTTACAGTAATAATATTTCTTTGGTTGTTGCACTTGCACTTCCATTCGCAATGCACTCCATTTCATCGTTGTTTTATTTGTACATGTCGTATCTGCTGTAATAATTACATATATAATTGATTATTTACATAATTGTATACAACTACAATACGACTTACTGATCACATAGTGGCGTATTTATAAAATCAGAAAATTCGAGTATCAAATCTTGAAAATAATCAGTCTCCAGTGGCTTTGCAAATCTTTGAGAGTATGAGCCTTGAGCCTTCAAAGTTTTTACGAGAGAAGGATAAAGTACATAGTAAGCAGTAAAGGCAAGGAGGCGTAATTGTTAATAATATCTTAAGATTTCACGTAGTGTCTGTACCGTAGACTATAATATAAAGTTATGCATTCTATGTGCGACGAACTACAATTAACAATACAAATAAAGAAAAAAATAAAAGTGTTAAAATAGGTTATCTGTGTAGGTAAAGGAAGGAAAGTAGAGCAGTCAGTAGAAAGAAATAGAGGGTATATGTAGAGTTTGTATGGAAAATCAAGTAATTATATTACGTAAATATTTTGTTCTAAATCTTTGTGTAATTAGGTTGCGTAAATACCTAAAACCATGTTCCGGAGTCGAGAGTACGATGTTCGGCTTGTGGATATTAGAAGAACTTGAACACAAACAATAAGTAGGTTCTTATACTTTTTACCGTGGTAATTCTGTAGCCGTGTATTTTAGAATTGTAGTAATTCACAAATGCAAGCTCCGTACTGTTGTATATGTAAATAATTAAAAGATATTTTAGTTTTCCATGGAATACACTAATGCAGAAAGTACATTATTAAAGTACTTGCTGCAATTTGTAAATGATTGACGGTGACGCAAAACAGGCCTTGAATACCTACCATCATAATTACAACTTCACTATACTAGTATTTGCAGTTGCAGTTTACATGATTGCATTGCATATATACACCAACTATTAGAATAAATAATAAATTCAATTATGAATAATTACGAACTACAACATGTGTACTTAACTTACCAAGTACGCTCTGTTACAAAATAATGTAATGTTTATAAATTTTAAAACGTATTTCTTCTGGTACTTAATAATATTCTAAATCGTAGTGGTAATAAATTACTAACTATATATAATAATAATGAGTGTATAATAACGATATCAAAATACGAAAGGAAAGAAACGATACGATTTTATTGGCTTAAAATAGGAGATTCTACAAGGAACTTACAACTAACTACCACTACAGCTAAACGAAACATGTTTATTCATTGGCAATATGCAAGACCGATGAATATAATAATAATCAGATGCATAAGCCATGATCGTCTGGATTGAATATAAGTGTAAAATTATAATTTTTTTGGTAAATACCGAGTAATACTAATTACAATTGCAAACACGCTAATCATTACTAATTATAAAATATGATTATAATAATTATATAGCTGAATTCTCAACTTGTTTCAAATACAAGGGTCTCAATATTCCGTTAATTATTAAACGTATATGTACACATGAACCACAGCATAGGTGATTTCAGATGTCCATTTGTCAACTCTGTACTTATTGCTAATAATTAAATTATTAGTAGAGTTGGGTGTTGTAAGTTTGTGTTTAGCGAATATGTAATATGCCTCCGTGGATTTGGAGTTTGTGAGAGAATGTAATTAAGTTTTATACAGTTATTTTGTAGTTATAATACAGAACAGTATAGTTTTCAGAGAGCTGAAATGGTGGAACAGAGGGTTTGGTATTTAAAAAGTTTTTTTCCACTAGAATTATTTTACAAATACAAATACCTACGAACTACGTAAATACATACGCAAATGCGCTCCTATGTTATTATATAATTAGTTCATTCTCTCATATGTAGACTTTTTAAACCATGTCAAATTGTGTAAAGTACGTACCTACTATCCCAGTGAGTCAGTATTTATGGGCATTTAATTTATTAGTTATTAATTAGTTAGTAAGGTAAAGTCAATTAGCTTCGAAACTCGATACATTTAGCTGCTTTATATCATACAATTTACGAATATACATTCGTACATCGTACACTCTCGTCATGCCCTAACGAATTATGACATGACTATCCTTAAATTACTTGTATTGCGATATTAGTAATATCATATTGCAAACTTTCATTTTTTAGCACATACTTATAACGTTATAACCATGATATTGTTTCTAGTTATTATTTATGCCGAATTTTATGTACTGAATCAATACCTATGTATAAAATGTAGGTAAAATATAAACGAATTTTTCGGATATTTATTACGACCATTGAATCTCATTGAAAATAGGTGAAAATACTATTGGTTCATACTCTTGTTCTGAATGTGCATTTGTGTCGAGCGAATGACTGTCACCGTCATCGTCGTCGTGAGCATAATTATTCGATGGTGTTTAACCGTAGTTGTGATGATAAACCGTTTGAATTTTTCGTCACTGACTTTGAGTAGTAGAATTATTTAATCGTAATTAATTTTTTAATATGTATGTACTTACGATTAGACCTACATATCATTTACCATATTACATAAATTACATACCTATATAATTATTATGATTATATTATATTATGTACGAAAGTGTGAACGTATAATCACGGATAGAATAGTAGTAATATATATCATTTTTATGATTCATACCAATGATTAAAATAACATGGGTTCAGGGTATCTACCTGCATTTTTGGACATATAATTAATTATGATGTGAGATAAGAATTAGTTGTTATTAATTATTGGAAACGCATTTAAAACCAGAAAATTGTGTATGTAGAAAACTTTGAATATTGTCTTATTCGTCCGATTTACTTACGTCAACGATCAATCTTACTGTTGTCGTCGAACTATAAAGAAAGGTTTCCTTTTTCAATTCTAGCTTAAGTGGAATGTATAATGTCCTAATTTAAAGTTTTCGAAAAAATAGCAGGACTGCCAGGATATTTGTACGATTCACTGAAAACCTAAGGGAGGGGAAACTTTACTACCTTGAGACTTAGTAAACACTTAGGAAAGTAAGGTTAAGC
>JAAXYX010002116.1:0-18910 GCA_036851915.1 Ptenothrix huangshanensis | reverse complement strand
CTTCACTGTCAATTGTATTGTGAGTGAGTCTGAAGCCTGAGTAATTTTGACTGTATTTGACTTTTTCATTTGTACTGTGGAAGTTTACGTAACCCACGACAGAAATAATTATATTGCAAGACGAGACCTCGCTATGTACTCAAAAGGTACATACAACCTTGAGTCCTAACAGCTGACCAAAGTAGTTGTGGTGTAACTAACGTTATATATTAATATTATGCCTTTAGTTTTATCAGCTCGTGAGTTATATTGTCATAATACAATTCAAATACATGTTTCTGCTAAAGCTATTGCTGAATCTGGATAGGTTGCTATTCGCAAAGGACCGGAGGAGATTCGATGTATGTATATCTACCTCACTTTCAATAATGGCTTAATTTTTTATTCACGTTTTTGTCACAGTGATCTAAGTTTAGAGTGCTTTGTTTTTTTACATGCATGTATGCTGAAGGTGAATTCAATTTGAGTGATATATTCTAGTACTACTTCACTTTGCATCATCAGCTCGATAACAAAAACATTCATTCACATTTCAGCTGAACTTGGTGCCGTATTATTGTTACTAGCGGGTAGTTTCCGGTTAATAGCTACAGCACCTATAACCTCCTTCGTTTTCTGTCGGCCACCCGTTGTCTACACCTTTGCACTAGTTCCACTTCAGTATCCTTCGACTAGTAAGTAGGTAAATATGCTAATATCATATATAATACCATAATACCTAATACTAGTCTGTCGCTTTTATTTTTTAAGTACTGAAACTTGAGAGTGCATAAAGATCTTGAACGCTAAGACAAATATTTTTTGACTGCACCGGCACAATGCCACATTGCTATCCTAAATTCTGTGCATCCCGGAGTTTCTTGCTTGTACTTCTTATTTAATTAAGCTACCGCTCGTAAAAGCAATTAACAGGTCATTTTTCCTTGTTTTCAGCTCAATACAACTGCTAGTAATTAAAACAAGCAGAGGCTAAGCTAAGCACTGAAAATGGCATTTGAATTGAACAAAGAATTCATCGAAAAGCTAGTGAACCAGCCCATCACGGACTTTGAAATAAGTGCCGGTTCAAAAGCGGGCGACAATGTTGCCAGTGACCTGAAATCCATAAAAGTCAGTACTGCTCCTGGAGACACGATCACGTTGGTTCATAAAACATTTCCCCAACATGATCCGATCCAGAAACTATTCATTATTGAAAGCAAGACATTTCGCATAGAAAATGAATTCTATAGCAAGTTTGTACCTTTCCTGGAAAATTTAATCAAATCCCGTGGCTTCGCCAACTATTCTCTTCCCGTTCCAAAATTCTATGCCGGTTTCAATGATGATGCAAATGACTACGTGACACTGGAAGATTTGCGCCCGGCTGGTTACATCATGCCCGATAAATATGTTGGACTCACACTGGCGGAAATTGCGCTGATAATGAAGCAACTTGCAAGGTTCCACGCATTCACTCATTTCCTCATTAGACACGAGGGAGAAAAATTTTTCGAGGAAAACCCGCTGCTCAACGTAAATGTGTTTGCTGCACCAGATAAGGCACAGGAACTGGGGCTGATGATGGCGGGTGTGGCTCGTTATGTGATCGAATACGTTTCAAGAAGAAATCCTGAACTCGGGGGAAAGCTGGCAGCTAAATTAGCAGACCCTGAAACCCAACAAGCAATGGGCCGCACTATGATGTCCACGGATATTCTTTATTTCCCAGTGATCATCCACGGAGACATCTGGATGAATAACACAATGTTTAAGTATGATGAGCAGAAAAACCCCACTGATGTCAAGTTCATTGACTTCCAAAGAGTGAAGCGAGGGAATATTTTTGAAGATTTGCAGTATCTTCTTTGGACAAGTACAACTCCAGCATTCAGAAAAGATCATTTGTATGAGACGCTGGATGCTTATTATAATGCGTTTACTGCAACGCTGGCTGAACTTAAGTGCCCAGTCCCGATCGGTTTTACCCGAGGCAGCTTTGTTGACAGTTTCCAGGACTGCATTATGGGTGCATACATGTTCATGGGATTTGCTCTACCACTGCAGCTAGGAGAGAATCCAAAAGTCAAATTTGAGGCCCCACCTCCTGAGCAGACAAGTCAAGGTAATGAGAATGAACAACAACAACCCCCACCATCATTCAACTTCAAGGACATCCCCGTGGAGATTAGAATGCAAGGTTTCGTAGACAATTTAAAGAAAATATTCGAAGTAAGTCCACGGGCTTTGGACCGCCTTCAAGATTTAACTGACGAGTTGGTAGCTCTTAAATTATTGTAATCAAACTTGTCCCATTCCTGCATTGTTACTGATAATGCAGAATCACATTCAGAATCACCTTTCTCTCTGAGGAAACACTTCGTTCCATGTTTTGTTGGTACATCAAATATGTATACTAATAAAAGACAATCATTCGTAACCAATTAGTGGCGTGTAATTAGATGTAACCAAAGTTGTAAGAATTTGCATCACAACGTTCCAGGTTTCGGCAACGTTTGCGTAGAATTTTCATAATAATTATTTCTCATTTGGGCTTCATTATGGAAAATTAAAATTCACACATAAATTAAAATCTATTGACCCTTTGTGAAGCTGACTAATAGCCAAATAAAGTAAAACATATTGGCATCCAGTATAAGTATGTAATAAATAGGTAAACCTACTACGTATGTACTATGTAGTTAGCTATTTCAAAGGCGCTTTGCTCTTTAATTCTCATAGAAACGTAATTCACGTCTCCTCATCACTACAATGCATAAAAGTGTGACTAATTTGAATCACCGTAGTCTTGACCACAAGTAGCGGCGGCCCAGGGCCTCTCACTGCGATCATTAGATCTGTATACGTTGTCATTTACGTACTTCGTCATAATTGTTACATCTAATGTTAATTCCGTTTTACTTTTACGATGTCTTGGCTACCGTAAAGATTATATCTATGCAATAACACGGAGGTCATTTTCCCGCAACAACCAGTAGGAGTGATCCAGTACCTTCGTGAAATGAAGAAGAGAAGGAGGGCGTATAATCTAATTACATAACTTTAACCGCTTCGTATCCGGGATAAAAATAAGTATTTATCTTGCGCTTCCAAAAATACATTAAAAAGCTTCAATTGGGATTTCCTTACAATTATATTCGGTGAAGTTCAGCCGCCTTGGTTCAAATGTACAATTGGAAAATTATACTTCGTAAGAAACTAGTAAATAATGAGGAGACCATAAATCATCTCACTGAGCAATTCCGAATCACCTCAAGATATTTTGAAATCATATCGGACTCATCTCTAACTTCTCTTCCTTAAAAGTTTAAAATAGAATATCAAATGTCAATTTAATCTCGTGTACATTTATTTTTCTTATGCTGTACAGTGCTGTCATATTGTGGCGAGAATACCGCAATTCAACTTTTTCAGCGACTTTACGAAAGTTTAGAAATCGCCTTATTGATGCGAAATAATTAGAATGTAATAACAGTTTGGAACTATTGTAAGTACATAAAACTGTATCTTGTTTAACACAGCATACACTAATTTGGATGCAGTACAATATTTATTATTAATTGCTCAAGTCCTCTAAAATTTACAACTTTCATTTAGTACATTGTTGACAACACTTATATAAGCTTATTTATTTGTTTTACATGCATCAACGCCAACCAGAATGTGATGTGTGAATTCTCTCTGTATCATAAAAAAGTTAAAATCTTCCTTTCTGACAATAATCTGCGATAAAGCCCATATTTATGCATGATCTCGTTGACATAGGTGAGGGAGGACTATGGCCTAATTTGCACATTTTATGCACGAGGGATGTTAAATAATCGCCCCCACATACTTTTTTTTATTTTTAGACATTAATTCTACACTGGTTTTGTTACAAATCCGCGCTTTAACACTTCAGTGTTGAGCGTAGTCTCCTCCCAGCGAGTGATATCTCAATTAATTTAAAGATGTTGTTTTTATAAAATTTTGCTCCGCATACCTCCCAATTCAAACATTAATTTCGTGCATGTCTCATTTTAAAACATGTAGGAAAAGGTGCCAATGGAAAAAATGAAAATACTCCAACCGATTTAATTGCCTGCACCAGTTGAGTTTTGTGGATGCAGTATTTGAAAGAAATACTGCATGTGTGTTAGCGTTAGCGCTGTTAAATTGCTTAAATAAAAAATGTTTAAAACTGCCAAAGTTTTACGGGGATAAGTGGCGGTGGCCGGAAGGTCATATTATATTATACTCTATTTACAGCACAAGATATCGACTCTTAAAAACGCCAAATAACTTACACTAATTGAACAAATCGTAGTATTTATACAATATAATTTTTAGCATAAGTTTCGATTGTACTTATAATTACAGAATAGTAAATAAAGAATTTCTTATAAGTCATAATAATATATAATTACGAGCTATGTTGCTGTGAGCCTATTGGCAAGTACTATTGTACTACACGCGTAAATATTTTTACCTTTTCTCTCATCCGAAATATCTGTCTTCTAATGGGAAATGTTTAAGTCATTGGTCATTGTGTTTAAAACTTATCAAAGACTTTCAGCTGATTTAATTCCTCTGCAATGGCTTCAAATCTGGCTAAAGCTAACGGACTCGACTTGAGCAAAAATGGTACATTTTCTTCCAATTCAGCCACACTTTGCTCAATCGTACACAAACTTGCGTCTTCATCGTCATAATCAATGGCCTTGGGACTTTTCAGCCCCAGTAAAGCAAAGTCCCCCAATTGCAAAGGAATTGCAAATGCCATGTACGTAAAAACAGTTGGAAGATTTTGATAAAATTCATCAATGACCCAGCCCCTTGAAAACCCTATGGGGGCGCTGACTTGCAATTGTTCCAGAGTTTTCATAAAATTGTCGTAGTACACGATGAGTGATGAGGCAAGATGGTGCTTACGAAACGATGGAGTTGTACTCGTGTACATGAAGTAGAGTAAGTCCCAAAATATATTTTCTCTCCGTGCTTGCTGAAAATCTAGGAAAATCACATCCTTGGCACTCTCAACTTCCTGCCCATTCTCAAAATGTGACTCGTACTGGAATATCAAATTATTTACCCAGAGGTCGCCATGTGAGATGACAGGGAAGTATTTGACATCTGTGTTTCTATAGTTTGCCAACATGATTTCATGGCACGCTGGAACAAGCTTTTTAATTTTAGCCCCTAACAATGGATTCTGACTCTCTAAAATATCACAAGCTTTAACATATATTTCTGTGAATACACGATTCTCTGCCTCATTATCTTCTGGGCAGTGGACATTACTCGCAATCCTATTTAAAAACAAGTAATTGTCACCCTCCTTGAAGAACTTGTTACCATTCTCACGAATAAATGCGTACGTTGTGGCATGAAACTTGCCAAGCTTTTCCATCACAAGCTTAACTTCATGGATTTCCAATCCAGCGTGTTTGTCCGCCATTTTGAAGCCTGCAGGACGAACATCCTCAAGGGCAAGGAATTCCTTGTTGCCTCCGTAGTATTTAGGTACTGGAAGGCCAAAATTTTCTCCTTGACCACTCAGATTTTTACTCTGAACACTAGCGTGTAGTTGTTGCAACTGAGGGACTAGGAATTTGTAGAATTGGTTCTCTAACTGAAAAATTCTGAACTTCGTGACATATGTATACTGGGTTGGATTGTCGTACGGTGGTGTTTTGATGACGATGTGGCAGTATTTATTGGATGCCGTTTTCACATCAATTGCTATCAGACTACTTGCAACGTTGTCTCCCTGCTTTGAGCCTGTGGAAACACGGTACTCATTTACTCCCTCCTGTAGAATGTCGCTGAGGAAACTTTTGTTAATCAGCTTAAAGAATTTCCCTTCGGGTAACTGAAATGCAATGCAAAATGCCTATTCACTACAAATATTCGTATTTAATTAAGGATGGTAGCACTAACAATATCATGCAATTTATAATGAATACAGGTAGTTGTTTACTTTTCACACCTCACAATCAAAGGTGAAGATATATGTGTTTGATATTAGTAATTATTCTTTGCGCAATCTTACCATCTTGGAATTGGTTTGATGTACGTTTTAACAGTTTTGATATTACCGCTTGCAATGTGTATTACTTCACCAAAGTTCGTTTTTAGCACGATTAAGCCAGCCTGTGTTCGAAAGAAATCTAATGGTAGAAGAGCAAACGGAAAAAAACAAAATGATGAAGATTTTAAACTGTAGACATTAAGCAAGATACGATAGTTTCTAAAATTTTAAACAGTATGAACTTATTCACTATATCGTCGTTGAAGAGACAAACAATGTTAGACCTTATTTGCAGAGAACGTAGTTATCACAGTTTGATTTTTCAGAAAAACATATAATTACAACGTGTTTTGCATTTGAGAAGGTTTGCATATAACATGATTTGTCTCTACGTGACTATACGAAACATATTATATAGCTTATGTGTTAATACCAAAACACTGAATGTTCTTCGGGCTCACAGGTGGTCGTGGTACAGGAAAAATGTGCTGCCGTTGGCGTTTAATTCATGGAAATAAAGTAGCACTGTTGCAAAATACTGATGTCACTTGAATTGACTAGACCAGTGTCAACAACTAACCGGCCGGCTGGCTCCAGGATCCAAGTACTGTCTTTGAAGCGGTTGTCTGTAATAATTATGACAAGCATTACACATCCTCTGCACTTCGGTTCCCACTTTCAATTTCAATGTAATCTGTCTGGGCAGTTGTTGCGTATAAAATCAGAAATCATGTAGATAAATGAGTAAACTCAAGCCCAATGACAAAGGCCTTGTAGATAAACACGTTTTTCTGTTTACATGAATAATAGTCGGTTATCTTAACTCCGGGACAAAGCAGATAGTAACCGAGGTCACTTTCGTGTTTCATGGTTCGCATATTTACATATAGTCGCAGGCCAAGATATATATATGTAATTGTAGCTTAAGTACATATGCAATATGCTTGTATCGCGTTTCCGTGCATGTTAATATCTACCTTCGCCAATTTGTAGTCAGTTTTGAATTGAAGTTTACCTTTCCGTCTACAGTAAAATCTTATGCACTTTGAATAAACTGCTTTATTTCACCTTATTTTTCGACATTAATTTGAAAAAACGAATTGAAGTAAACAGTGAGCTACATATCCACTTGCGTGAGCTTACCCAATCAATTTTTGGTATCTCGATAGAAGTTTAGAAGTTTATCATTTTGTTAATGAAGAAAATGATAGTCAATAGACAACATCAGTTTGATTACATAGAACTGGCATAATTTATTGTATTAGGTGCGTGATCTTTCACAAATGTCAACATTGTTTGCTGTCGAGATTCAAGATACATAGATAATTTCTCTTTACACAGTCAAGCGTGGAGTAAGTGTGAACGTATTTGCTTATCATTGCGCTACATAAATACAAGTAGGTATACCTGTAGCCGAGAACAAAATCAAAATGCAGGTTTGTGTGTTCAGTATATACATATATAGGTAATTACGTACACTCAACGGTCTTTGGACACCACGCTCAACAAAGGTAATGCTTTCATCATAAGCTGTAAGTGCGCACATGATGTACACCCTTATTATATTTTCCATCTCAATAGTTGAGAATCTAATAATATTTGGTGATGATGGTGTCAACGCATTTAATATTTCATTGTAACCTTTTTGTTTTTTTTAATACACTAAACGTTTGCCCCTGAAGTTTTTCATATTTATAAAGTAAAGACAATTAAAATGCTGTAAGCTTGAATTAAAATTATTAAATTAGATAATTATATTATAGACGCAATTATATCGTTATTGATAGGGTGGAAAAGTTAAAATTATGATTTGCGCACTTGCAGCTTTATAACAGCAGCAGGTTTGGATGGTGAGCGCGGTGTCCGAAGACCATTGACATGTAGTGTATGTTTATGCTTACGTCAGTACAATGCATTAATATAAACGTATTATCATTACTAATACACTTTTACGTACTTCCATTATTTTATTGTAAAAAAGTGAGAGGATATAATGAATATTGGGTATTGAAGGCGAAACTGTGTGGCGTATGGGACTATTTTTGGTGCATGTCTACCTATGTGCGTTATACCTCACATTACTATACTGGTATATTACATCAAGGTACGATGTGATGATCAATTAATTCTCCGAGTATTTTTGAGCTCAAACCAAAAGTCAGTATGGTTGTTACTTAACCAGCGGCACAATTCCCAACAAATACGTTCACGCAGTTCTCAACTTGATCGTTTCAATACAAATAAAGCAAACAGGTATGCCCTATAGCTTGGTGTTATTCTCCAAAACAGTTACCACACTACCGAGATTCCCGGTTTTGAAATTTGCTAGCAATATATTCTAGTTCCTTTTATAGTGCATTTCATTTCAATTTTTGTTCACTTAAGAATAATCTCAGAGCAAAAGACTTGATTCAATTGAATGAACTTGACCCTGTACTCAAACGAGAAACAATTTATTACATAACAAACGTTGCGCTCCAAACTCTAATCGTGTTTAAATTACACAGGTAACTCCTAATTACTAGAAAAATGACGGACAGAATCAACCGCAATTTGCTGAGCTCATTAGTAGGAGAGCACGTCACGACCTTAAAAATTTCATCGGGAAGTGAAAAGGGAGATAATGTTGCTGGAAGTTTAAAATCCATCAAATTAACAACAGAATCGGGGAAGGTTCGCAACATCGTCATTAAACTCGCCCCAGAGTCAAGCCCGGCAATTCTCAGCTACATTGTCAACAGCAGAGTGATGGAAGTTGAAAATTATTTCTACAGCACAATTTTGAACAAAATCCGGTCCCTAATCAACGAGCATGAAACTGGGCCTGATCCTTGTTCAGAAAATCTTTGTCGCCTACCTTTCCCAAAACACTTCGAATGGGCGGAAGGATCGGATGTATTCTTGGCTTTGGAAGACCTCCGTCCATCCGGTTACAGAATGGCAAATAAATACGCAGGATTAACCTGGGAAGAAACCTCGTTAGCATTATCTGCTATAGCAAAATTTCATGCCTTATCTCACTGTCTCATCAGGGAGCAAGGGGAAAAGATCTTCTCGGAAAGTGAGCTCGCATTGCAACTGGTCCAATTTCCATGGTATCCTCGTCAGATGGATCCCAAGTACTTTCCCGGGGTTACAGGGATATTTACATGCGTGATTGATGTAGTGAAGAAGTATAAGATGGAGGTTGGCAAGAAAATGGAATCCATTGCGCCACAGTTTCCCAAATTATTTCCAGGAATTTACAATAAAACGGACGTTGAATATTTCCCCGTTATTTGTCATGGGGACTTATGGGTGAATAACATATTGTTTAAGTACCACGATGATGATGTCAATGAAGTCAGTGTACCCATCGATGTACAATTCATTGACCTACAACAAGTTCATCGAGGCAACATATTCGAAGATCTCATGTATTTCTTCGTAACAAGCACTACGCCAGAATTCCGTAAAAAGCACTTACTGTCAGCACTAAAGGTCTACTATGACAGTTTTTCAAGAGTAGTCAGCGATTTAAAGCATCACATGCCATTGAATTTTTCGTATGGCTTTCTAATTGACAATTACTTCAAAAATTTGATTAACATCAGTGTTTTTGTAGGAGGGGCAATTGCTTTTCAGTTGGGATCTGTTGATGAAGAGGACTCCACGGAAGAAATCAAAACAGATGTAAATATAAATGTGATTGAGAAAAAAGAAGTTGATCCAGATATTATTTTCCTGCAGCGATTTTCACCCAAGGATTTGATGCCTCTTGGAGAACACTATGCAGGCCTAGGAGATTTCTGCGCTTCCAGTTTAATGGGGGATCACAGAGCAGTAGATCGGTTTCTGGATGTGATGCAAGAGTTCAACGACTTAGGAGTATTTTCGTAGTTAAAAGCATTGTTTATTTTCAGTTATCATTTCGTAATTTTTAAAGATACTTTTAGTATTTACATATTGCTCTGCTGTGCATTATAATTTTCCTATATTTAATTCAACGCTTGTTGCAAGTT
Organism: Ptenothrix huangshanensis; assembly: GCA_036851915.1. Taxonomy (NCBI): domain Eukaryota; kingdom Metazoa; phylum Arthropoda; class Collembola; order Symphypleona; family Dicyrtomidae; genus Ptenothrix; species Ptenothrix huangshanensis. Next base: position 8,899 of record JAAXYX010002116.1, on the reverse strand, counting down.
CCTTAACCCCAAATAATATACCCAATTCTGTTATCCCCAAAAATTCCTTTCCCGATTTCGAAATTTAAATATTTACCCTCGCAGCGTTGTTTTTGTTCTTGCTCTACATCTATGCACTTATACATGATTAACTATAAGTGAGGCCAAGGAAGTTGTACAGTACAGCTAGAGTACTAACTCTTAAGTTATAATAATTATATCTCATTCATCTTCAAAGAAGAAACCAAAAACCGTAAAATATTTACATAGCATTAAGAACCTTTGATTATTTCTTTACTTGTTACTACTATAAGCAAGTTATCCCTAACAATAACAACTTTATCTGAGTGACAGATAAAGGTATGTACAATGCGGTCTGGAATTAATTTATTTTCTCCAGTTACATGTATGCGCAGTACTCCGTAAGGCCTCAAATAGTTTTTTAATGTTTAACATTAATTTGACCTCATTAATATTATTTTAAACATCGAAAGCAATAGAAAAGGTTACTGTTTTGAAAATGATTGTTATGTGCTCTTGGAATAGTCAAGCTGTAATTAAGAATGTAAAATGCAGCGTATCAGACCTTCGTGTTCCATTTAATACCAATGACTTTTATTACAGCTACAGAATAAAAATAATTATATAATTGCGCTTGCGTAGTAGACATTTATTATTGTTATTTACATGATTTTTAGTAAAGAGTGGAATTTTATCCCTTACCAGGTTACAATTTCTTCATCCTTCTCGCTAAAGTGAAATAGTCATTAAAGGGACAAATTGGGGCATATCCCATAAAACCAAAACGGTGTACATTCATAAATTCTTCACGTAAAATGCGAAATCCGTAGCAAACTACATAGTTAGTCCGTTTGTCCAATTTTTCCCTTAGGATTCTATGGATATCATGGCCTAGTTGCCTCAGTGTTCCAATTGGCGCTTTCGGTTTTTCGTTTCAACGAATAATTCAAATATTAGAAGCTCTCGTCTAGTGTAAGTCATGGCATATACAGCGAGACATTTAGTACCCCTATCTATTCCAATATTTTCCAAAAACCATTTTAACAGAAGCAGAAGGTATCTGCATAATATTCGTAATTACAAACATGTTTGTATTGCTGTATATTGAAGGAAAACGCCAGTTAATACCGATAACCTTCGGCAAGCAAGCATTTCACAACATATTGTATGTGAAGAAGCAAAACTTTGCCTATCCTCTTGAAAAGAATAGAGTAAGAGACATTTTGCCTTTTCACACTTTAGGCATAAGGTAACCATAAGATCTACATAGGTACGTAATATTTAATCAATCAAGAACACAATTTTTGTTTGATTATATTTTGCCCGTCTTTCTTATTAGACCCTCTACAAAAGCGGCAAAGCATGTTTCCATTCTATGACCAGCCTGATTTGACCGAGGATATATCAGGTATAGCGTAATGTAATGTGCATATTATAAGTCCGATCAGGGCATGATGAGAACATTTTTTGGGGAGGTATTAGATATTCCTAGCATTCGTATACATAATCAGTAATTAGCGAACCAAGGCCGATTCTAAAATATTTTTGATCGCTTATGTGCATACATTAGTGTGTCAGTGTCAAGCTTGTTCTAGCTTCAAGGCAAATATAGAACTGTATCACGTCTTATGTCGAATGCGGTTTTATGTAAGTAGGTACTGTATTTCTAATAGAATGCCCCGCATTTCAAATCAAAATAAGCATAAAACCACGCGCTCCATTGGCTCCATTACAGGCCCGTGTTTTATGCTAAACTTAAATAAATTATATGCTACGTACATACATAGTACGTTAGTACATTAGTACATTAGTACGTTGTAGGTATGTTATTGTACTGTGATTACGTCTACATAATTGTGATTGTGAATGTCGTTCTTTATAAGATTTGTGTTTCCATGTTCATGCATACCATGCATGTATGTTCAATGCCGTCACTGTCACTGCTGTCCTATTTCTTATCCAGACGGGACTGCCGCTCAGAACAAATGTTTCTCTGATACATGTTTCGTTATTTTGCTGTTCAGTAGGTAGTGGACTGACATGTGTACATGGTCTGGAATGGTTTTTGGCCTTGAAACTGAGAAACTTAACACGATAGCACAACAGCGTCGCGGATGAACCAAACAGTACTATAATAAAAATAATAAGAATATACAAATCAAATCTCTCAAAACATACAGTAAAAATGAATTTGCACTAGGGTTAAACTAAAAGCTAACCTCAACGGAAGACACATTATCAGATTAAAATCACCCATTCATCAATATCTAATAAGTAGAAGCAACATAGTTCATAGTATTGCATTACTTCAGCGACGGTATATACTTATGTACAGATACCATACACAAGTTTGTTCACGACTAGGTATGTACCCAATTGAATAGTCGTATTTCGTGTCCGTAATCTATATCCAAATTATAAGTGTCAAACTGTTTTCAACCTTTTATTCAAACAGATTAAATTCGAGAAAGTCTAGTACTTCCAAGATTGAAAACGCGAAACGTCAAGCTAAATCTCATCTCTTACCTACAATCGAGAAAGTGAATAATTAAAAGAATGTCCACTGCACACGGAGATTTTTCAATAAATCAAGGAATTCCTTTCGGTAAATACCTATACGGACTTAGTTACATTTTTTTGATTGGAAAAAAACAAATACTAAACTACTTTATTAGTGTAGCCTACTTCACAGTGTATTAATTCGCTCCTTAGACCCAGAATTAATTCGAGTCAACCCAGTGAATGAATCGGAACTGAAAAGTCGAGAGAAAATTTTGAAGCTCAGTCGGGCCAGTGGAGTAACAGGAAAGCATCGTGCAGCTTGGTTGCTTAAAGCCGTTACATGCATCGATCTTACAACTTTAGCAGGTAAATAAGCCACAACAAAATAACCTATGCTTATTGATTGAAGCATGTAACAAAAATGAACAGAAACTGTAGCAAATATATTTTTCATTAAGGTGACGACACAGAAGCAAATGTACGTCGTCTTTGTCACAAGGCACTCAACCCCCTAAGACGGGACATCGTAAACAGTTTACAGTTAAACTTCGACGTCACTTGTGGTGCTGTTTGTGTATATCCTGCCCGCGTTGAAGATGCTGCATCTGCTCTCCGAGCGGCCAGTTCTTGTTTGCCGATTGCTTCAGGTACGTATATGCATACAAATCATTTGTGCAAACCATTTGTTAGTTGGAAGTACGAATCACATAATAGCTGTTCCAATGCTTTTTAAGTTTTACACTTAACACGTAATTTCGAACTGTCAATCAGTCGCAACTGGGTTCCCGGCCGGGCAAACTAGCTTGCAAGTGCGAATCGATGAAATTAAGTATGCAGTGGAATCCGGGGCAACAGAAATTGACATTGTCATCAATCGAAGACACGCAATTGCTCACGATTGGGAGGCACTTTACGACGAAATACGAGAGATGCGAAAAGCATGTGGGAATGGTGCTCATATGAAAGCCATTCTCGCAGTTGGAGAACTCTCATCCTTTACCGAGGTATATCAAGCTTCCATGGTTGCTATGATGGCTGGATCTGATTTTATTAAAACATCTACAGGTAATGCATGGTTCGCATAATGATTCTTTATAATTTTGGGTTTACTAATAAATTGCTGTCATCTGTACAAGTTAAACAATGCTAATACAAATCCTCAATACAAATATTAAAGGCAAGGAAGCTGTAAACGCTACAATTCCCGTTGGACTACTCATGTGCCGTGCTATACGGGATTATTACGCACACACGGGAGTAAAAATCGGACTAAAACCAGCTGGAGGAATTCGAACTTCTTCCGATGCAATCAACTGGCTTATCTTGGTTAAAGAAGAACTTGGAGATGCATGGTTGAATCCAACATTATTTAGAATTGGAGCATCTGGACTTCTGTCTGATATTGAGAAGGAGCTCTATTTTTTCTGCTTTGGATACTACCCCGTGGGAAACCCTTTGCCACTAGCGTAACATTAAGCTCATAATTTATACAACAAAGATATGTGTAATAAAAATTGCACACCAATGAAGAATGTTCGACTTGGATAACTCTATTATATTTATTTTGCGAATACACTCTCAATAAATAAGTAGCTAAAACATTTTGATCTTAGGAATATCCGATTATCTATATTTTTCCCACAAAGCCCAGTATTCCTTAGATTGCATTTCAGACAACCGTGAAACAGTGCGTTCAAATGCAAATAATTCTTCTTCACCAGTAAAAATACTTGCCTTCGAACAATCGGTTCCTTGCTTAATTCCTAAGTCATCCATAAGGTGCCTGTGATCATCAGGAGTCACCGAATAAGGATCATCTGCGTCAGGACGAAAAAGTTCTTTGTGCGAGTAATCGGATGATATTACAACACGGATCTGTGTAACATTTAAATAATAATTACATTTCAACCTTCGTACTCTAATTTTACGTACATACTTAGAATATTAGACTTGAAAAATCATACAATACCCTAAGTAGGTACGAATATTTGAATATCTATTTCACAAAAGGATATAGACAAGTCAAGTGGATTTCTATTGGACTTTAGCTAAAAAAAGATCTTCATATTTAACAATTAATAAGATAGAAAACAAGAAGAAAAACCTACGCGATTGTCATAGAAGGTATCAATAAGGGTAATAAAACGTCTCGCTTGTGATTTCAATTTCATGTTTAACTGCGGTATATCTCTTATAAGTACCGTATGAAATGTTTGCGACATTTGGAGGTAATCTGCTGCTCCCAAAGGCTATACAGAAAAAAACGTTAACAACTACAAGAATTGCAAATACAATTGCGATACGCATACATTCGTTCAGTTGAAAAAATGGTTTATTTCTCTTACACGATTGCATAGTTCGTCAAAAGTACAGTCAACAACTTGTCCACAAGTTTTGTCAAAGGTAACATTTCGACCTCTGATAGTTAACGTCTTTGGTCGAACTGTGTCGTTCTCCTTAGAACACAAAAATTTGAATACTCGATCCATCTCTTTTGACGCATCGCACTGCGATGTTCTGGAAATGTTAAATCAAAATAGATTCAATATATTTTCAACGCTCCTCATCAACTGAATGACCCTAAAAACTGAATGAAAATGGTACTGAAAACCGAACTCATTATCATGCTTACATAAAGTACACGGTTTCCTTCGAGCCGGGCAAACTCCTTTCGCGGTAATCTATTCCCGAATCTAGTGTAATGACGTCACAATGATCCTTCAAGACCTGAATGAAGGGGACAAAATTGGTTCTTTGCAGTCCATTTTTATACAAATCCTCCGGTGGGCGATTACTTGTAGCTATTACCACAACACCATTATTAAATAATTCTGTAAACAACCTCTTAAGCACCATAGCATCGCCAATGTCTGTCACCTGGAAATAATTTCAAAATCCACAAAGTGTCACAATGTCACAAATCATGCATAGCGTCCTGGGAACCAACAATTTTTCAAAATCGTAGAATAGATAAATAACCTGAAATTCATCAAAACACAGGAGCCATGTATTCTCGGCAATTTCTTGTGCTACCGGTGGAATTGGGTCGTACACCTTCGGACGTGTTCCACTTTTAAAATCACGAACAGTTGCTTGCTTCACCTGATGTATTTTGGTATGAACCTCCGTCATAAAAGCATGAAAATGAACTCTTCTTTTACGCTTGACGCTTGTCAGGTCATGAAATAAATTCATTAACATCGTCTTTCCTCCTGAAAATCAAAAACGTCAATGATTGATAATATCCAAGTTGGGAGCGAATAATTCTAATAAACCTTGATTGTTGATACTTTTAACATCGAAATGCTGGCCATCGTATAAAGGTCATTACACTTTTATACGATGGCTTTTATATAATAATTGTAGGTAAAAAAATTATGCGAACTTACCCCCAACAGCACCATAAATATATAATCCTTTCGGTTGACCTGTCCCATCAGATGGTTTCGAACTGCCGCTGAGAAAACCACCAAAAATCTTTTGTACAACCGATTTTTGTGGTGGGGTATAAGCCTGTATTTTCGTATTAATTTCTTCGAATTTTTCCATTACTCTCATCTGATGCTTATCTTCCAGAAATTCCCCATTTTTTACTTTGGTTTTGTACACCAATAAAGGAGATACGGAAGAGCTTGAACTCGAAGAATATCGACACAGACAAATTATGGAATACTCTTGAACTACGAAATTACTTATAACTTTGCTCCAGTTGAAATTTTTCGTTTTTCGGATCATTAATTTAGAAAAATAAGAATTCATTTTAAAATAAATTCAATTCAAAAGGCTACCAGAGCCTATTTGAATTGGATGACTAGAAATTAGAAATTCAAAGAACCTAAAATCAAATCGGGCGCTGAACTTTGACGTCATGCTGGTGAAATCTATGAAAAGGTAGTAATAGGTTAACTATACTGTACAGGTAGGGTTAATGGTTTATGGTTTAATGGTTAAGACAGCTTAGAATTGTAACTAATGACTAATGACTAATATAATATTTAATCCCTAATACTAGTAATTAATCATCTTATCTCTGCTTTGTACTCCTAGGTAGATATAGCCATACCCCGGGACCGGGACAATATTTCTCTACCCTCTGTCAATCCCCAACTTACTTTTATTGTCAGTCATGTTCTTCAATAACGATTGGTATTTGAGTGAGACCTGATTAAAATTAATTACTTACACAGGTAATTCCAAACGTCAGATTAGGTTTCATTAACCGTCGTTTACCTTCACATCACGATGTTGGTCGTTTTCACTCCTTTACCTTCACCGTGTTAACGCAAGGGTAATATACGAAAAATGCAATTTACAAAATTGGTTTTGCACACACTATAAACATGAAGCCCTATTCTAGCTTCCGAGTTTAGAGAAAACTAATGATGGAATTTAATAATGACCTTTTTTAATGGGGTGGGGAAAGAAGGCGTAGTCTTTTTGCAGTTACAAATCGTGTTAATCATGATAACCCTCAATGACGTCTTACAGTACTCGTTGAATGCGTACGGCATAAGTTACTAAATTAGTTACGATGGATTAAAGATGTTTCTGGTGCAAGAATTTGGACATTTGTTTTGTAAGATACTTAGAAACCACGTGCGTACCGTCCTAAGTTGAAATGAAGGATGTGCAATTAAAATAACTTTAAACGTTCATACCTTACGTACTGTATATTGCAGAAACTTAGCAGCATTTATTTGAGGCACAATTTGAGTTTTATAACACACATGATTATACATAGGAATTTCATATTTCAGCTTTCAGATACAATTCACATGATTACTTCATCATAACACATGATAATCGTAGTAAATAATGCAATATTAGTCAGTCAGAAACTCAAGCGATAGCATAATATTACGTATGAACTTGCAGCAAGCACAAAAAAGGTATTTTTTGGTATACAAGTCAAGATACAACCTGCAGTTGAGACACTCAAAAACAAATAAAAAATAGGAAACATTACCACCAGGAATTTGAAATTCTACAACCGAAAAAATTAAAACCAGTTTTACACATACCGACATACCACAATAATATATTCGTTCGAGGTAAACTCGAGACGTCACAATAATAATAACAATAATTATTATTGTGATTTAGTTCATATATAATACTTTTACAATTCCACAGAGCAACAGCTTCGAAGTTTACATGTATAATTCCCGGTCCCAGTTTTATACGCAATGTGGATTGGACTTTTATAGGCAACTTGGTGAGCATGTTATGCAGAAAATAATGGAAATTCAATAAATATCAAATAAATCATTCGATATTTTGTTAGCAGTCGGCTCTTATAAGTTTTCGTAAAAAACTTGAGCAGCTTGACGATGACTTGACGTCACATCAAAACTTGGTCCATGTCCAGGAATGATTGTGTCAGCAACCGATAAAACTCGAAGGCGATTCTCAGCCTGAGTTCGTACATCGAAACTGTTATTCATCCACAGCCTTGGATCCTCAATTACGTCTTCCTCTCGTTCAAACAGATCACCTGTAGCTGCCACAATCTTATTGTGCTTGGTATTTATGAGCAAGGATACATCTTCGCTTGTGTGTCCCGGGGTCGGGATCACTTTTGTCCATTCGTCAATCACAAATTCTATTCCTAATTGTACAAGTAGAAATAAATGCTTTGTTTGCATGACTAAACCAGGTTAAACCTAGACACATTTTTTCGAAAAATAAAAAGCGCCTCGTAAAAATAATGTACTGTCACCAAGTAAATAAGAAATACCCAAATATCAACTACCTTTTTCAAAAGGGTGTAGAATGTAGCGATCTTGTTCATAAATACTGTAGCCAACAATATGCTTTGAATTAAGAAACAAATGATTATTCCCCGTATGATCTGGATGACCATGCGTTGAGAGTACGTAGTCAACCTTTTCGATTTTCAATTCTTCCAGCCCTGAAATAGTGTTGAACAAATATCAGTTTGAATCGGTACATAATAAAAATACTTGAAACTTTTATCATAGGCATAGGCTATAACAATTCCTACATTTGACATGACATAATAAAAGATAATGTTGTTCATTGAAACTACGTACATTAATGATGCCTTGATGTAACTATTGTTTCATTGAAATGTTTGCAACTGCAACATTTTAATTATCATGTCAAACCATAAGCAGCCAACCGTCAAGTTGGCAGTACTCATTTTGGTCAACGACAATTGATGCTACACAAAAACTGATACTTGATTGCTTGATACGGATGACGGATATTTTGGTTTCGGATAAGTGAAACATCGCATTTAGAATACAGTGACAGTTGGTGGTACTGCCAACTGTGTAATGACTAGGTACTGATAGTGCTTAACAATTAAAAGAGTGCCGTATGTACTTAATTGTACTTACTTTTCTTTATCACATCGGAGTTCCACGGATTCAAC
>JAAXYX010002115.1:0-18921 GCA_036851915.1 Ptenothrix huangshanensis | reverse complement strand
TCAGAACTTCAGAATCAGAATCAGAATACGAATAATAAAAAATGTGCCCGTTGTCTTTATTTATAGAATAGGGTAAAAGTGTATCGCCGATTCTGTCAGTAAGAAATGACATATTCAACTTCTCTTAAACTTGAAACCTACAAGCGTGTAGGAAAGAATCAGGATGACTCTTTACAGGTATCATAATATTGCCTTAAAGATATACGAATCTTTCATCTTTCATGCTCATGGATGAAAATTGTAATTGCAGTCGTAATGGTAATCGTAATTGTATTGTGACTGTCATGTCAATGGAATAGAATCAAAGCCATTTGTTCAAATCAAATGAAATTGTCACACTAGGCAGGACAGGAATCGTAATCGTAATTTTTTTATTGTTGTGCCTCCAACTATGAGCTGAGCGTAACTGTTCCTTTCCCTCCGTGTAAGAATAGGAATTCAGTTAAGACGAAAAGCTGTCAAAAACAGAAGTAGAAACAGCTTGCAGTAGCAGGAACAGTAAAAGAACCAACAGGCAACTCACGAACGAAACTTGAGCATTAAAAATAATAAAATTAAATGTTGAATTATCTCCTAAAAATGCTAAAGCGGGGCCAGATGCTACCTTTATAAGAGAACTTGGAATCAGTTGTTGTTGCAATAAGATAATAGTAACGGCAACCCAACGGCATTCAAGGAGTCAAACCACCAATCCTCACCGTGCTATTCCATTTCATCGCGTTTCACCGACTCGACGGATAATGAAATTATGGTGGCCAAAAGTTATTCAATTTAAAATTCCAAATTTCAATTTGATGATGATGCAATTATTTCAGTCTCGACTAAATATAACAAATTGCAATGCCGAGACGTGGAAGCATCATTATTTCTTTATCTATTTATGGATGTTCTTTTTACAGACTATTTAAATATACCTGTAGGTATAGACAACTAGTTGTTTTATCCTGTCTTGTCTTGTCTGTTTATACCTATTGAAAAATTAGTATACGTATAATAATAATGAATTAGTATAGCCATAGTACATTAGGACCATATTATGCATTGCATTGTAGGAGAGGGTAGCTTGAAGGTCAGTTATTTCATGTTGTCACAATTAACCAAAACCAACACGACTTTACTTTATCCACTCTTCACAATGGAAGCAAGTACAAACTACAAATACTCACCTCATAATGCACATGCCTAGTCAGAGCCAAGCTAATTGCAAGGTAAATGCCTGTATTATGTATGCGCATAGTAGTGCCATTTCTATTAAATTAGTCCTTATAAATTTGGTAAATAATGGTTGTATAAAAGCATGTCTATAGGGCTGTCATCTAAATGTCTACAAGTCTGAAGTGTCGTGGTCTCTTGTCTCGTCTCGTATTGGGTGTTGTGTGTGTTGTATTTTTGTTCTGACGAGTGCAAGTGTGTGTGTCATCGTCATCTCAAATGCATATTATGGTGTCAGTCAGGATAAGGAAAAAATGTCAAATTTAATAATCCTATTATATTTGTCCATATCAGGCAGAGTAGTGATGAAGGTGTTGTACCATGATCATGATATTTTATGGCATGCTATTAATTTCAATTTCAGAATCAGATTCGCATTACAGTGTTTTTCTTCGGGTTCAGTCAAGTTGAAGATTAAACTCATTAGCACTGACAATAAGAATGTGAATGGTTAATTAGCATTTAACTTGAACTGTAGAATGGTAGAAGGAGAAAAAGATGAAGAGGCGAGGATTAGGATTGGGATTACACACCATGTCATTGTTGGAACAAATTAATTTTCGTCAATGATGATGATGGAGATGATAGTGATGCCTTAGTTTGGCATGGCGTTTGGCTTTTGGCACACACCACTTTTGTTTTGTCGGTTTTGATTGAAGATGCAAGAAAGTGTGAGCAGATTTATCAAGGTACCTACCAGCATTCATTCCGGACAGCTTGAAAAGTGACGACAGGCCGATCAGTTGCTTCTAAGGATGTGCATAAAACGATTACAATTTTATTGTTGCTTGTTGTTCCATGGGAACATTGGCTAATCATAATCACTGATATAGATATCGGTAACAAATCTACTTAATTGGCATTTTGCTTTACTGTGCTTTGCCGTTCACCGTTCCTAGTGGTTTTAATTCCCATCATCAATTTAGCATGTTTTACTTTCTGCTTTACAACGAGACAACAATATTGTATTATGTTTTTTGTGCTATCAGCATATGTTTACTGATTTTGATCGTATAACAGCACATAGGTAGTATGTACCAACTTTTACCTGCCTTTCGATGTGTGATTATTCCACAATGTGAATGTAAGTAGATTGAGTACGTAGCTTTGGTATGGGTACTTACTTTTACAAATTTCTCATAAGTATGAGCCTGGTTTCTGCTGGTAAATACGTTTTAATTGTAATTATATGGTTTCTTTTGAACGCACGTGATATCCCTCCTTTTTAATCAAGTGCAAAGAGTAGATTTATGTTTGTATGTGTCAAGTTGTTGTTGGCAAAGTGTTTGCAATTTTGTACAATGTTTTTCCGTTTATCCTGTAACAATTTTTTTTCTTCATGGAGTTCTGATCTATCTATACTGAAACTGAAATGTTATAAAATGAGCAAGTTCTGAGACTGCTTTTTAACTCACCCCTGGTGGCTTTTATGTTCTTTTCGTGATCTTCCGCTGAGCTTACCTTCATGTATCTATTTATCGGAATTAATTGGAACGCTACTAACTCATCCTCATCGTTAGCATGTAGCTCTGACTTTAAAACGCAGTCCTGGAGCATGAGCAAGAATTATTCTAGAATTATACCAAATCTTTATCTATCAGTATGTAGTCCTTCAAATCAAGGGGAAGACAGGAGTTCCAAGTACATCATAGCAGGTACCATGTGGGCGGGATTGGAATTGCTTATTGTTTTTTTTTTTGCTTTCAATTCTATATTTCAATTTTGCTAACGCAATGCATTGAAATAGATGAAGAATAAAAAAAACTTGAAACAAGAAATAAATTTAAGTTTCTGACCTGACTAATGTGTGGTTTTGTTCAATAGTAGTCAACCGTGCCGTCAAAATGAAGTTAATTTTCTATTTATCATCTTGCAATTAATTTATCCTCCCTTATCTCTCAAGCACTGCTTGTGTGAAAGCACATAAATACCTTACAACATAATCATTGCATTTTTATTTATAGTAAACTAATCATCGGTATATACTTTATATCTTAGCGATGCGATGGCAGTCTGTACCTAGTTTACTTTTTTTGCCAAGGTCATACCTGTCTGGTTCTCATCACCATCACCGTCCGTATTATTATGTTATTACTTTTTAAATTAATTGTAGTAGTGTAGTGCGGTTTCTAGTACAGAGGTTTGCAGGTCCATGGCTTCCGGCTCAAAATGCCTTTCGCATGAAAAGTATTTACTACCCAAGATAAGTGGGTTTCTCCTGTTGTTTCTGCTTCTAATTCGTAATTAATATTGAAAGCTTTAGACTGTGCTGGAAACGAGTGTTAGGAATATAAATAACAACAACATTGAACCAAGTGGTACTTGAGCTGTAGAGTGTAAATATTGTACTGAACATTAGTATCTTTAATAAAGGGTTATGGTTATGGTGCCATAGTAATGTTTCAATAATATATAGTGGGAGCACTAGAATTGGAGACGATGTCGACGTCGACGTCAGCTTGGATCTGATTTTGATTACTGACCGTCTGAATGCTTCTTGCTCTTGAAGTATCCGCTGATAATCGAAACGAGAAGCTTTGCAATCACAAGGATTATTTTACTACACCTGAGCCTGAAAGTTTGGTATATATGTATGTATGTACCTACATACCTAAGCTACATGCAAGCCTTTGTAGCCTGTAGGAAAGTCCATGCACCTGTACAGCAGAGCTCGTTATTACTATCATCATCATTATTGTTGCAAAGGACCAAAAATCTGACAGTGCTAATTTAACACTCGGAAAAATATTCACTGACAATGTTTCATAATAAGAATAAGAACAAGTCAATGCCGATGCGATGGTGGCAACATACCTAACTATTTTACTACCATCGTATTCACAATACAAGTAGTTTCCCGCAACATAGAACATGATAGAATAAATATGGCTACACACTACACGCATTTATATTTCATATCAGTCTCATATTCTCATGGCTATGGCCGCTTCTGTCTTTCAAATGACGAGCTGTCTCTTAAATTGTGAGTTGTGCAATAAAGATGAAAGGTGATTATCACATCGGTTCACTGATCATTTCTATTTCCTATCCCAATGGCCCTAGATGTGTTTTAAGATTGAGTGATGGGATGCTATTACATGATATGTACTAATGATGTTAAAGAGTCTTTAAATAGAGATAGACTGAGTAATTAAATGTATATTTGCATATGGAGGAGTAGGATAATTACTTACATAGATATCTACTGCAGGTGATAATGACACTGTATGAAAATATCCTTTGAAATTCTCAAGTGTCTGAGTCCTGCTACTCCTCCTGCTGTAAGTGTGTATAATAATACATTGACCGCCTGCATTTCCTATTCCCATCCGATCCACACCTCAGTATCATTACCATTATCATTTGAATTTGAATTCAAATTCTGCTCATTGTATGCGCACTTTCAGTGTTACTCAGTTATTTAGCCATGTCAGAATTACAATTGCCTTGTCAGAGTTAGAATGACATCTTTTCTTGATGATGGGAAGGAGACTCATCATTTTTAAAATTTTGAAGGGACCTCGTACATACAATATCGCAGTATAATACCTAGGTTATTATGGAGTTTCTTTTTACTCAAAGTTGTATGTCGCATTATGTGTAGTTTCATAAAAGAGAGGTCGTTTCGTATCATATAGTTAAAATTGTAATGTTGGCTGTACTAATAGGTGTAATATATCGTGAATATAAAAAATTCGACGCTTCCATTCCTTAATATGTTCTTCCAACTGAAACTGCACCGTCTTTTTTGTATTATTATTATTATCCTTAAATTAAATATTAATACAGCAAGGTAAATAAAAACATCTGTACTTGTGCGGATATCAATATCGATATCGTCATTGTTTAATGTGTATAGAATTTGTTTTTTGTTTCGTTGACTTTTTTTATCGTTGTTCAAGTCCCGTTGAAGTTTGAGATGATCTCCCAGTCCGTGAAAAATGTTAATAAAGGTGTGTGGATGTGAATAGGGGGTGGTTTTGACTGTGGTTTTGGTTTGTTGTCGAAGTTCCGAGTACAGTGAACAGTAATTCCTTGATCATAATTCATAAAGCACGTCTTGTGTCGAATCGAATTGGAAATGAATTTTGATTGTAGACGTCAACGTCGAAGTCTACCCTTCCAACATCCAAGCCTTAAAATATTGGTATGAGTGATTGCATTGAATGGGAGATGACGCATGAAGCATCCAACAGTTTCTCCGCCCCCACCTTCAATTTTAATTTTCAAGAACATCATTGTCATTCAACAAGTATATGCATCATTGGCTTTTGGCTCTTCATTTCATTAATCAGTAAGAGCCCACTGGGCTGAGACAGTCGAGTAGAAGTAGAGGGATGATTCCGTCTTGGTCTTGTGGTAATATTATAATTATTATTCATATCATCCGTATATCTCCTGATAATTCTATATCGAATATCGATACAATCAAACCGATAATAAAAAAACAAATTATTAAATTAATATCTATTTACTTATTGTTAGTGGATCTGCCTATGTACATAGTCTCACTCGTATTCGTAATTCATATTGTAGTTGTGCTCTAAGGACAGAAACACTTTCCTTTTTACTACCCTCTCTTGAATAATGCAAATAATTGCTAAACGGAATAAATATTAAAGTATAACAATATTCGATTTATCTGGAATTAACATCGAATCGATAGAAATGCCTGTATATCTTCAGCGTAAGAGTAGATAAGGTAATGTTCATTCAAATTCCAAAGGGATACGAAGTGAATTCGTTTAAGGATATTCTTATAACTGAAGTGCTGATCACATAGACGAGCGTGCCACAGACACAATCTTATAGCATACCTAGTTTAGGACCAAAGTTAGATCGAGGCAGATGATCGAGGCATTTGTTGAGGTGTGTGCTTTGCTTTGACTGGGTTACCCTAGCCTAGTAGGTACATATTTTATTCGAATTTCAATTTCCATTGAGG
The DNA here is from genome assembly GCA_036851915.1 of Ptenothrix huangshanensis. NCBI lineage: Eukaryota > Metazoa > Arthropoda > Collembola > Symphypleona > Dicyrtomidae > Ptenothrix > Ptenothrix huangshanensis. The sequence continues at coordinate 12,764 of JAAXYX010002115.1, read as the reverse complement.
ATTTTAAGGCGGGTTCAGTTGCTCAATCCAATTCAGTCTTTGTCTGTGAATTATGGAGAGGAATACTAATCGAGTAGAGCGTTTTGTTTTCTTGTTTATTCAGCTCGTACGGTACATCAATTAAAGAATCAATAGAAGTTGACAAAGCGTCACATTAGCAATATATTTTTGTCCTCCATCTCTTCTGCCTTTTCATTGGTAGCTTTGTGATATTAGTACCAGTACCAACAAATACATAGGTACTTATGTACATGCTTTAACTACACAGGCACATAATATCTGTGTTGGATTTGGTCTTGAATGTGCCAACAACATTGTTTTTCGATTTTGCAGTTCGTTGTGGTTATCAAACAATAAGTTTCCTAACTTTGCTATTGACTCTTTTGGCAATTTTTTCGTGGTTCCTTTAATTTCACAGAGCTCTGCTGCTGACGGGGATGGAGAAGCATGTGCAGTTTCCAATCCCGTCATGATTACCATCACAAAACAAACGTATATAGCAATAGTATCAATAAATCAATGATCCTTTTGCACATCCATTGCACCAAAACAAATAAAAGAAGGCTCAAAGTCAACTTTTCTTAGAGATTTAGCATTGACCTCATAATGTGTTATAATTTGTTCAAGTCACTCCTAATGATCTTATTTCATGACACAATAATTAAGATCGGAATGATCAAGGTAACCTGTGAAAAATATTTCCAGATGGATTCGAACTGATATGTAGTTTGAAGTTGGAATCGCGCAGTCGAATGAATAAAAAATTCTTTGTTAGATCTTGGTTTTTGGTTGCCGTCCTCTGTATAGCGTTTGGATATGGTGTAATTAATGAGAGGTAGGTATAGAAACAAATGATGATCACGAGAGGATGAAACTTCATTGTGTGAAATTGTGTAAATGATACAGTCACTATCATCTAGACTTCTTCCTATAATTATACTATAAATTATAGACTGTTGTACGAGTTAGGATGGAAATAATTTGAGTATCTTCTATTATGATTATTTTTTGTTCGAAATAAAAATACTCTTCTCGTTTGTATTGAACAGATCGTTGTTTCTTTTGATTTCTACAAAATCAGCCTTGAAATTAATTGAAATTTATGAATGACCATTGGATATGTAGATTACATTATTTCTTTATTTGTATTCACTATTCCCGTATACGGTTGGAACGCGATAGCACATGGGTAATTTTTTATAATTAATAAAAAACTACTGATAATTACAGCAAATAAAATAATTTTCTTCTCCATGAATACTATACCTGAATTTAATTACGATTCGTTATAATTATCACCAGGCTGGTGCAGTTGGCCGTGATCTATGGTTCAAAGTTTTTATACTGCCACCAATTTTTAATTAGATGTTTTGGGATCGAAAAATGGATGTGGTAGAAAATTATAATAGAGCATTTGATTTGATTCCAAATCTGTCAGGCAGTGGCATGTAATACTATAATTTCCATTTCCTTCATTCCACTTGGTGTCAATTGTTAATTTATTAGACTTTAAATTATATTTATTATTTTGTTGTGATCAAATCATAATTTTTTGCTGTTTTATGTCTACCTGGAAGTTAGCTTAGTTATCTACATTCCGAACCAGCTTTTTACGACACAGGAATTGTTTTGAACATCTCTTGTCATTCGGTGACTTGTTTTTTTTCTCGAGATCTCCAAGTGCTGTTGTAAAGGTAAAGAACAATATTAAAACAGTGTGAGGTACGATGTACAATTAAAAAGAAAATGTTAATTACTGACATTGGGCCAATTATAAAAATTAATAGTGATGCAATCCGTTGTGGTTTGATGGAAAGAATTATGAATGAGACCCCACATTGAGCCAGAAATATGACTGGAGGGATTCGTATTTAATTTATAAGTCTCGTTATATTGAAAACGAAAACGAAGCGAAAAGGAAAACACAGAGTTGCACATGACATAAAGTGAGGAACAAAAACAATGAAATATAATAATGATTAATGACTTGAGTTTACGTATAAAATTGAATTAAGTGGGTAAAAAAATGACATAATTATTATTATTGTGACTGTGTGGTTTTAAGCTGTAGAAATCAAATGGTACATCAGGATCAGGAACGAAATAAATTGCAAAACCTTCAAGTTCAGATATCAAAAGTCAGCAGTACCTAAACCAAATCATTGGAGCAGTAGTAGTATGTAGGAAGTAACGAAAAGCAATGTCATTTTTCTTAGCGCTTGATCTTTTATGTGTTACGTAATAAGTATAGATAGTATATAGATATGTATATGTAGAGGGAAAAAATTGCAAGACTATCAGCGCTGTAAAAGTCAGCAGTAAAACAGCGACTTTTAAATGTTTTTTAATCGTAAATCATTGTAAATTCCAATTAGCGGTTGCAATGTAACTCTGGTTTATCAGTGGGATACATAGAGCTTTGGAGACATTGTGGAGGTAGCAAGGCTTCACAGCTATTTAAGCAGATTTATGTCTAAAATCGAGTTTGTGCAATTTGATTCTAGAATCTTTTGGGCTGATCGACACAGTTACCGTAAAGGTGAGAAAATTGCAATAATGTATCGCATCAGCGTTTGCATTTATGCAATAGTCGATGCAACTCCGTGCAACAGAAGATGCAATTTTCTGTATTTTCGCAAAAACAGTTTGAGTTTTCACACCAATGCATCTCTAAATACTTAAATCCCTACGTGCTCGACTATCCGTGCAGCTTTCATGGATGTTACTCTTTACATCCTTACATGGTTTCAAAAGGTTTGTTAGAAGCATGCAGCGTACTTGACAGCTAATAAAAAAATGCTAAAATTGCGGCAATTACTGGCAAAGGCAAACCAATAGAGAGTACCTACATGTACGCTCGTAAAAAATTCTGCTCATGCTGGAAAGTTTGCTTTAAAGTGTACATTATCAACGCTATTCAATAATAATCATAGATTCGTATGAGGTTAGCATATAATTACAAATACCTATATACATACGAACTTAAGCTTGAAATTCTATTTACAACACAGTTGGCTGTCCTAGTCTTTATTTTGCGTCTTCATCTTTTAGTCTGGCCAAATGACTTCCTGCGAACTTGAATTTAAATAAGAAATGCAGATGAAATAGTGACATTGAAATAAAATTAGCTAACGATTGTCTTTAATCATTTATTATTGGAAAATTATTTGTAAAATAATCACCGTCAGCCTCAAGCCAAATTATACATACGTATGTACTTCAAAGGTACAGACGCTAGGACTGGGACGAGCAGATGAATATGCATAATAAATTCAGTATGTACTTGACATGACAGTCGGTCGTGGCATAACTTAGCATCCTTAAAGCTGAACTTCAGAATAGTTAGAGTTGGTGCTTAATATACTACCACTGCCACTCGTTAGATCAACATGCTGCTTTAATATAGGTAACTTTCCGAGGGCCAGTCTCACGTAATTATTTGTTTTCCTTTCTTCACTCAGCATCGTAAAGGATTAATTGTGAAAGATTAGTTATTAGCTATCAAGTATTTTGTTCCCGTATTGCGTTCTTTATGGGTGGTGTGAATGCATCGAGGATTGACAGGGAAAAACAAAGTAACCCCTGCAGATTGAAATTGTATAGTTGTCTGACTCCGAATAATAGGATAATGATATGTTGGGATATTTCAAACTTGGAGATTTTATACTCGAATAATTGAAAGCATGACGTAGTAGGCAAATAAATTTAAAATTCAATGGTAGATAAAAAGGAAGGAGAAGTACAGAATGCTTTTTGGATGCACTTTGGTTTCGATGATCGTGATGAAGATTTAAAAACTAGAGGAAAATAAATATAAAGACGTTATGACAGACCGAGGAGGTATGTACGAAATACAAAACAGACAACAAAACCATGTAGGTAGTGTGGGTATAATCATTTGAACGTGAGATGGGAAACCTTCACTCTTGCATCTTGAGTCTTGAGAGAACTTGAGACTTGTAATAATAATAAATGAAATAACGGAGAGCGAGCGTGGATCGGTATTTTTTCGCGCAAAATAACGTCAGTGTGTAAATGTAGAGCTGGTATGAAGCCACTTCCTGGCCGTGCCCATCATTTCATGATCTCTTTTTACGTGTTGAGCAATCATCAGTCAGTCTGCGCTGATGGTTACTTTGGTACTTTTCGAATCGAAAAAAACACCTAATTACATAACGTTATTTAAACCTACACTCTGCACAATGATGCATTTCACACAAATAACACCCCTTCGGGATTCTTCTTTTATCGTCTCATTAGGCAGCTCGGAGAGGAAGTAAACAGTTTCGTACTGCACGTATTTCCTTACTCTTCCCAAATGGAGATGGTCAAAGATGGCCAATTGCAGCTTGTAATCAATTTGCTATACCCCAATTCTAGCAACGAGCAATAATACACAAAGATATTTACCGCACTGGCATTTTAATATAGTAATAATAATTAACTTAGCTATGGCTCATATGTACTACAATTCACAAGCTCCCTGTAAACAATCACACATGCTTAAGTAACCTCTTGATCTTGGTAATTAGGTACACAGAATTTCATTTGACCTAAGATAATTAAGCAATAAGGAGCAAGTTGTCGCCCTTTAGGCTTTTAGATAATGGGGCAACCAATATATTATCAAAGTCTATTAAATTACTGAGCATATTTTTTTTACTACTCATGTCATGTTCACAAATTAGGTACCTAAGCTGAATTCCTTGGAAGCAAAAATTTTGAGTTTACATACATGCGACAACGGAACGGTAAACAGGGGATGTATATGCGATGAAGATGACATGTGGAGGATGAAACCCCTTTCAGTATTACCATACATATTTGTGCCGTACGCATAGATCATTAGGGAAGGTGCGGCAAAATCTGACGCCGGAAGGCGACAATGCGGGATTTTTCACTCCTTATTCCTCGAATTAATTAGTCACGTTCAAGTTTAATGTTAATAAGGAGCGCAGGATGAACTGAAGATAAGAGGAAGATCTTGCATCATTTTCATTTCTGGTAATTATAATCAAATTTCCATCGCGTCTTCAAACTCTTCTCGGATGATGAAGCACATTGCTACTCACTTTTATACATACATACATACGTTGTCAGTCCAGTCAGTGTGTGTGACACATTCCCATGTGTAGAGCTGTAAGCAGTAAAAACTTGAGTCAAGTTAACATGTCGTCAAAGCTGGATTAAATTTTCGCATGAGTAATTACCTTTGTAATATCAATGTAATATTCGTAGTACTGACATACAGCCAATGTGGCCTTATGTAAATTCAACATTATATAGTAATGGAATGTTGAAATATTATGAATGTATAATAAATCTATTTACAGTTTACATATTACTAAGCAAGATATAATTGATGCATGGAACGGTTAAATCGAATAAGCATTTGATCCAGTGCATTAAGTCTGCCCACTTATTATGCGTCTAGGTTAAAATGAGTACGCATAGAGTAAATACAAACGCGTTCAAACACATGCCCTGAAAATACAAGCTGTGTACAAAAAGTCGAAAAGTCGAAAGAAAGAACAAGTTAACGGATCCTTTAATCTTCCGATCAAGATGTCCGTCTTCTGCTCGTTATAAGATTGATCTCCGGTGATATACATCTGCACGTATTAGTAGTTTCTGTAGTTTCCAAAGTAAATAGGGAATCGTTTGGAGCTCACCGTTTCGCTCCGTTCGCTCTTCACACACATTTGGATTTTTTTAACACGCACGAACGGAACAAATGAATTTCTGTACATTATGAAGGACAGCACAGGAACAATGTAAAGGTAAAGGGAATGTGGAGGCAACGACAGTGCTTATGGCAAATTTAGAAGTGATGTGCTATGCTTTCTTATTACTCCAACTCATCCCTAGCCTTTCGAACAAGATGCGTAGATTGCGTTACGTACCAGAAGATGAAGATAACGCTATTATTTATGTTATCCTCTGTCAAGCCGTGTCTTCTACGTACTAATCTACAGCTGCTTGCATTTCAGTAGTTCTTTAGCGTTTCGTTCACCGTATGTGTGTGTTTCATCATCGAGAAGATGCGGGGAAACACGAACACGAACCATGACCATTGGACCATATTATTACATTGAATTACCGAGACTACGTTTTGACTTTTTGTATGAACAACAAAAAACATTTAAACTTATCCCATATCCGTTTAAGTAGATCTTTCTTGCAGTTTTTGAGAAAGGAAAAATAAGAATAATTAAATGATGAACTATTAAATAAAAATGAGAAGTTCCGCTTTACGGGCAATGCAAATAAATGTTCAACTCACGCTTGCAACTTACGACGTAGTCTTTAGCTTACAGTGTTTACACTTCAGCATCACACAATGTTAACAAGTAAGTAACGGGAGTGATTGTACGTAGTAGTACCAAACCTCTTACCTGTACTCAGCAAATATGTAGGTAGGTACATAATAAGTACGCACTTGTATTCAAACATGAAGCATTTTTGCAACTTAATACGTCCACAAAAGCTTTAGTACCATCCGTAATTCCGCCGTACAGGATTATGCAAGAATGTTTACGTACCCCGTTGTATTCATCCCTGGATTTTTCTCCTTCTTTATTTTTGACCGGGATGATTTTTTAATACGTTTTTCGGTCATTTAAAATCCATGAGATATGTAAATGCAGCTCTTCGCCTAGTACAGTCAAAATATTGGAGGTACACTGTGAAAACTGGTGCATCTAAAACCCCCAAACTCTACTCGTATTTGTATAATTATGAACGCAGTTATGATGTGTCCCAATTTTACCTAAAGTGCATCTAAAACGCATAAAAAATGCATCTAAAGAGCAACTCACAGTCAAGGTGTGTTTTAATGTGTTTTTACGTAAAACGTAAAATCAAAGTTTTGAAAAGAAAAACAAAGACAAACATTTTGAAAAACCGTAAAAAAAGAAAAAATAGACGTTGTCAAAAAGTGAAAAAATAAAAATGATGGAGATTTTCAAGTCCGAAAAAACAAAAAAGACGTTTCGGAACAGCTTAAAAAAGAGAAAATTGAAGTTTGGAAAAAGCGTAAAAAAATTGAACGTTTATCTTCATCTAGTTCAAGATGTGCTTGTAATCCCTTTCGATATGCTTAAGATTAGATGCATCCTAAAGACAGCAACGTTCGTAATTACACTAAAAATAAGAGTAGGTTTCTGGCGTTTTAGGAGCATTTTTACTGTTTTAAGATCCATTAGTTTTTACAGTGTACCAGGCTACACAAAGAGAAAAACAGAACGCACACCTGTCTTATGTAATTTTGCATTGTCCACTTGTTTCATCTAAGCCTTTTAAACTATATTAACATTACGAATTAGGAGCGACGCACGAGCAAATTTTTCAACTTGAGCCTATTAAGCACTAGCGGCTCATCTCAACCATGAGAATTGATATGCTAAGCACCAGACTTTGACTTTATGTACTTTGCTGGGAGCTATTAACTTAAACTTTTTTACACTTTTGCAAATACCTACGTACATAGCTATATAGAGTGAATGAGTACAATCACAATGAATGAGTATTAGTACCAAGGTATACAGATATTTACACAGGTATGCACAAGTATGAAAGGATAAGATTGACTTTCCGAGGCGAGAAATTTCCACGCACGTGTGTACTTAGGATGAGTGTACTCGAGACGTACGTTAAGCTACAGAGGGAGAAGTTAATAGGCCCTTCTCAAAATCAAGACCAGGCGAAGTTCAGTTAACTCGTTAACTTCATACTTCCTCAGGTTCCGCCTTCCCTTCTGAATTCCAGTAGCTTGGAAGTTTGGCGTTGGCGTTGGCGTTGGCATTGGTATTGCATTAGTGGTAGCATGCACACACAGCATTGCATCTCATGACATGGTAGTGGTAAACCTGCTCAATAATTTAATATAATTATACCGTTCGCTTTATTTCTTCTTCAAATCCTTCCTTTTTTCTTCTTGCCTGACGCTCTTCACCCAATTTTTTTCAAACAATATCCCGACGTAACAACACACATTGCCATGCGTTGTATTGTATTGTATTTCACTTCATTGTATTGTCATTGTCATTGCCAGTCAGCACAAGNCTTTATTTCTTCTTCAAATCCTTCCTTTTTTCTTCTTGCCTGACGCTCTTCACCCAATTTTTTTCAAACAATATCCCGACGTAACAACACACATTGCCATGCGTTGTATTGTATTGTATTTCACTTCATTGTATTGTCATTGTCATTGCCAGTCAGCACAAGTAATTCTGGTTTCAGTCCATTCTGTCAGTTGCTCTTGCACTTCATTTCAACTTCAACTAGACAATACTTACAATGACAAGACATTGTGCAGGTATGTATTATTAATGTTAATGGAACGACAAAAATGAACAGATACGTAATTCCTAATGAAAGGATTAGTTAATTCAGCTGAATTTGAAATGTAAACATGTGTCAATTGACCACTATAAGCATCCATTGAGTAATGAGCAATCTGCTGCCATTCTCCGTGCGGTAAAATTCCACTGAGTCCGAGCGTGTAAATCTGTCATTTCAAATTGAGCTAGCCAAGTATGTGCACGTCCTTTCGTCCTCGTTACCGGTACGTGACCAGGTAAATTGGATGCGGCCGCATATGTACATCGTCCAAGTCCTTTACATTAGTAGTGGTCGTGGTATGGTCAAGTATTTGCATGCACATCCGTAGGATTCTACGAAAGAACGAGCGACACACGATACATAGGTAAGTCAAGTCAAGACAAGTCAAGACAACGTCCGATTGGAATGGAGTTTAGCAAATTTTATCTTTAGTAGTATATTACTGTACAGTACGAGCCAAATGCCATCACTTTGCTTGCAGTCCTTCCTTGTGCTACAGATAGAAGACAAATATATTATGTAAGCTATGGCTATGGGACAGTACAGTTAATAGCTGAGAGTCACACTCTCCAAATTCCATCACTTTGCTTGCAGTCCTTCCTTGTGCTACAGATAGAAGACAAATATATTATGTAAGCTATGGCTATGGGACAGTACAGTTAATAGCTGAGAGTCACACTCGGATATAAAGAAAAAAGAAGTAAAAAGTAGTTTTTATTCTACTGCACAGAAAATTAGCATGAAACCGATCTTATGTGTAAACTAAACAGTACTGTAAAGGTAAAGGCTGATCCATTGAATTTCCAAAGGAGCGATGAGATGATGACAATGAGGAAGTGAAATAAAGAATTTCCTCCGAAGGCAAAAACCTACGCTGCAATGAATCGCAATAGCAATGCACATTGGAATTGGAAGATTCTTGTTTACACGGTTATACAACACACACGTAGGTAGATTTGTCGCTGATTCTTAGCTTCAAGTGTGATAATATGACGACAAGGAGAGACAAGCTTTAAACATGCATAGAGTTTTAAACTGACCATCCATTTTTTTGTCAGTACCTATAGTGTCTAGTGCAACTCAGCGTTTGAAACGTTTGAATTAGAGACAAGCTAACTGACAATTGCACACCAACGGGAGAAGGTTGTTTTATCAATTCAACCATAACTATAGCCAAGTCCAAACCATAACTGCAGCGGTACCGTGTGTGTGGCTCCAAACCTAAACACAGATGCAGATGCAAATGATACCTTTCTATTTTTAATTCCTATTTGAGTCCGCACTGACTGAGAGGGAAGTCATCACAAAATGCAACAAAGGTAGCATAAAGTTATAACTTACCATTTGGTTCCAGTTAACATTTGGCTTGACAAAACTTCTCTCACACAACAAGACAAGACAAGACAAAACAAAACAAAACAAACTAAAGCTAAGCTACATTTAATAGAGATGAAAACAGATATGAATCTCCAAGGAAAGGAATAACGTCCTTTAGATTATTCCTTTTTGCTAGCTTCATCATTTACTTGTAGGACTCTTGATGACATCAAATTACCGTGAAAATTGTTATGGAAGATATTGTTCGTTAAAATATATTTTTCTGCCTTTTGAGTTTTACTGATAAGATGTCTAACGACATTGCAAAGCTACGTATGTACCTATGTAGGTTCTGACAGGCATACATACATACATACGTGCAACAGGTAAATATACGCATAAGTATACTTATGAAAAGAAGTAACTTGTGTCAGTGTCAGTATTAGTCCGTCAAATTCACAACTCTAAATATACTCATTATTTTACTTATGATGTCATGATGCTCTTTAGTAAAGATAGGATGACTGGCTGTCTTGTTGGTTGGTTTGTACAAAGCTACAATGCTACCGTCTTTACTTGATTTGCAAGAGATTGTCTTCCTGTCGGAAGATTCTTTTTGAGGAAATAAAGTGAAATGTGCAACAAAGCAGGGTATTTGTATTCATGGTGTGGATTTCATGTACCAACAATACGAGTATCGTTGTGTCTTTCCAACGTTTTACCTGCAATAAGCAAGTATTTTGGCATTTTGGCGGAAGGAGCAACAACCCTGTCTACGTCAACCAGTATACCGCGAACCGAAGCCTAAACCAAAAGCAAAGTCAAAGCCGAATCCCAGCCAACGTTTTACTCTTTCTTGTACATACTTACATGTAGTTAGTACAATATTATTGAAACTTATCTAACTATAGCATTACCTTCATTTTTAGCTGCGTACTGCGCTGAGCTCATTACTTTCCTTCAGTGTTTGCTCTTGGAAATTATACCGTCTTGTTAATTTCATGTCCGACTGAGTGTGTTCCTCAATCCTCAACACATGAGAGAGGAAGAAAACTAGGCGTCTATGACGGTGCAATGGATGTACAAGGCAAAATCAAGATTATTTTAGGAGTACTATACTTAAGCTTGCATAAGAAAGATGCATTTTCTACTCTTGGTGAAGGTACATACCTTGTATTTAGTGTCTACAGATATCACAATCACAGTCAAAGAAAAGTAAAGGTGGTTTAAAAAATCATAATTCTTGATACTTATCTCGGTTTACCTCGTTGATTTAAGTTGAATTTAGATTTTTGACTTTGACTTTACACGACTAGGTGGTAACTATCAAACATTTTCTCAGCTGGAAAGATGACCACCTCCGTCTTGCATTTTATTTCGAATTGCAAGTTCAGAAAACTTTTACATTGCAATAAGTGGACGTACCATTAAGAGCAATCTTTAAGGGTGATAAGATAAATTAGGCCGCGATACACAGTCACGGATAATCTTCAGATTAATTGAAATACTGAATCCAACACGCAGTTTGGTGGGGGTGGGCAAGTAGCCATGTTTTTGAAGGAATGTAGGTACTTGTGCTGACAGTTGTTATGAATTACGAGCACTCTCTCAATTATATTCAAGTCTGACACATGAAAGGTGCTAAAAGTAAAAAAGTCTTTGCCCGTTATTCCTGATTGGAATTCAATAATAATATAAAATACCTAGTTGCAACGATCCAGTATTGACAATCTCAGATCACAATCATACAAGGAATTTGAAAGAATGAGAAATTTTAGACAGTCTGAATATGAAGTCGTTAGACATGGGAAGTCCATCTAAATTAACGTTAAGTCAATGCTTATGAAAATGGAGGTGTTTGCAGAAAGTCTTTTTGCTCATTAAACACAGTCTCTGTCACTCATTCTCATTATAGGAGGACCGTGCATTTAAAACCTGCATTCTTATCAGGTATCTTTTTATCTTTATTTCCGCCAGAAGGGGATTTCGCATCTTCTCACTTGCACTTCCACTTCGACTTGGAGTCGTTGACATGGAGCTTGGTGTCCGTCATCTTTTTATTTTAGTAATGTTAGTATTCCATGTACATGAGCAGGAACTGAAATTACATAATAAGGATAAACAAAAGTACATGAGGATAAAAAGTAAGAAGCTACTTAAAGTGCATTGGCCATTGTATTGTGGCTTTAATATTGTAATACAGCCATGTGGCTTATCAAACAATTGTCAAGCATACACGCACTTTTCCTGATTTGACTCAGAAATTAGCAAACTGTGCATAATACTGCATGCATGATGCACACAGCCACAGCTCAGCCGCAGCAATCAGTTTAAAATACATAACGACTACAGTCTACAGCACAACAACAACCAGTGCTGTACACCCGTTTTCCATGGATGCCAATTTCGGTAGAGCGAGAATCTATTTCAAGCTAAATGCTAAAGATTATGGGGAAAACCTGTAATTTAAAGCACTACCTCCCATCCATTGTTAATGTTACAGCTGATTGCCTCTTGCTTCTGGAGGGTAGACTCGGAAAATCGAGGATAACGAAACGCGTGCCTGACTAAATTATTATAAATTACAGCAGCACGTTTTAGCAAAGTGAACATTACATAATCCTCCCACATTGCTAATGTCAGGCTATATTTATGCATAATGACTTAAACTATGACCGGGTAATGTTTTACCACCATCATTAATTACAGAATGGCATGCCACGCTATACTTAGTGTTTAAAATCAAAAACGATATATTTGAGTCCTGCACAAAATGAATTTCAATTCCACATTTCTTATTCATTATGAAACAAAAACAACTTTACTAATACAACGACATAAAAAACTAATAGGATGCAAAATTAAATTTTTCTATGATCATGAAATTCGTAATAATAAATCACTAGTTTTGTAGTTTTGAGAAAAACAAAGGATAAGCAGTGAGAAAACTAAAGGTTTTACTATTAGTGCATCAAAAAAGTGACGCGATTTATAATTTTTTTCTGCTGATACACAAAAAAACTTGTAAAGAGAGGCTGTACAAGGCAGGATTACAATTTTGCAACTTGATGTTCAAGGATAGTCTGCAGCAGAGAAGATACCTA
>JAAXYX010002114.1:0-18923 GCA_036851915.1 Ptenothrix huangshanensis | reverse complement strand
CCAGGGAAGCCTAGTTGGACTTGCCTCACTTTACACTTAAAGAATTCATGGACATGCCTCATTTTGCATCTAGCAATTTCTGGACTTGCCTCATTTTGCCTCTTCAACGACGATATCTACGTACTATAAAAGTTTTGTCCTGCAGAGTAACAAGAAGGTGTCGTAGTACCTCTACAAACGTAAATGTAACGTCCGCAGTTCGTCACTCGTCATTCGTAATTCGTATTCCCCCTGTGTTCATAAAAAATGTGAACCGTAAAGGATGAAGTGTTAATGAGAAATGTTTTGCTCACAGTTTATGACGATGAAGAGCATAAGTTCAGCCACATTGATAAATGTGAGATTATGTTTTTTCGACTCATCACATTTTTCACAGTTTCACGGTGGATGAAGGTTGCACAAGAGGATCAGTCTGAGTGACTGAGGGAATAAGAAGAATTTCACTTCTTTGGGAAAGATGAGTGTGCATGTGTCAGTGTGAGCATAATCATAACTTTTACCGTTCAAAACGAAACCAATACTGAGGATATGTGGAGGCAACTATACGACGATTTATAGTGGGCTCTCATCACATACAGACATATGCTATTTACTACCTATATAGCATGTCTTTGGATTTTGCTTTAATATAGGCATCTCTGCTTCTATAGGCACATTCAGTCTCACTTCCTCCCAGACTCCCAGCACAGATGATGATGATCCCGATGGTGATGATGATACGATAGTTTTGAAGTGCTCTCGAGAAAACTTTTTATGGTGACGCTCAAGCTGTATATCAAAATAATCGTAACGAGAACTTGTGACGTTGATTAGACTTATTGATGTAATTTCAATGTGTATGGCCATGTCCATGGCTATGGTCTTCACTCATGTGTCTTTCTTGTCTACCAGACCAGATCCAGACTTTAGACAGTCCTGTCTTGTCTTCTCTTTTTTGAATGTTTCAATTACCTGTGGACTCACTGGGAAGAAAACCAGGACCAGGACTATGGATGTTGTAAACGAGGATTCGAATTTGAATTAAATTATTCCCTTTCTCAGAATAATAGAATGGGAACAATACAGTGAGAGATGATATGCATTTAGACTTGGAAATAACCTCATCACTATCAGTATCGGTAGCATTGGGCAGAGAACACAGGTGTGCTTTATAATTTGGGTATCTGTCGTACGTGCGTGACCACTGTATGCAAATATACCTATGTGCACATGATGACGGTGATGGTGATGATGGTGATGTGGTAGCTAATAAAAAATTAAGAAGAGAAACTAAATTGAAGTGAAGAAAATGGACAGTGTACAATAAGCACCATTATTCCCAAGACGATCTATAACAAGGGACATTTGCATATGATATGAATACAGATATACCTAAACGTACATGCTACACATAATAGAAGTTGCACATATTCTGTGTTTCCAGATCCAGAGAGATGCCCGCGTCCTGCATATTTAACGATGACAAGGCTCCATCGGTATCTCGCTTGCATCTAATACTATAGCCAAGGAAGTATGAAATGGCATGGCGTGCTGGTGCTAGGAAGTGGAAGATAGTTCTGCTTATAGTTAGTGTTCCTACGTGGAAAGTGGGCCGAATTAAAACCCTCTAGCTTGGTGCATTCGCATATGATGTACATAAGTATACTGGGACATGCCATGCTGGATTTGGATGAGAATGTTGATGTTGATGACATACCTATGTAGGTTTGGTGGTGTAGGAGAAGGCGAGGGCGAAGGTAGTTTGTAGCTTGTTTCCAGCATGTCCATGTCGCTTGCCTGCTTGTTCTGGGGATACTTGAAGATGCCAAGGAAAGACGCTGGAGTGAGAGAAGAAGAGTTGAATGTGAGTCTCGCACTCGTTCTCGATCGTCCTCGTAACTCATACACATCCAAGTATACTCCTTACGTGTGATGTAATGTTTCTGCTTTTGGAGTTGGACTGCCCTTGCATTACGTTGCGTTGGTTTGCTTTTGGTTTGGTTCTTTCCTTGGAACCCCCACGATGCGGCACGATGCCCACCAAAGACGACGGACTTCCCACGTGGAGACGTTTGTCTTCAAAACTCCAATGAATATTACACACCTTTCTCAGCCCGAATAAGAATAAGATTACCCGTATATGTCCCACTCGCTCGCTCGCTCGCTACACCTCCAGTCTTCCAATCCAATGCAATGCAATGTGATGGCTGGAATCATCTCTCATTCAGGCTATATATAGCCCTCTCATCTTGGCCTATCCACACACACTCGTCGGAACACAACTTGTTTATCGGTGACGGGGTGGACAAGAGTTTTGGACCCGTGGCCACTATCCTTTATATAGTGTCTTATCATGTTATCGTACCTGTATGCTGGTAGGGATGATTATGGCTCACCTGTTTCTCTTTCTACATAGTCCTATACCGTAGTATCCCGCTTCGACATTCGAGTCTGTGCATGTAGAGTCCTGGTCAAGAGAATGCCTTAAGTAAGATTTAACTGCAGAGCCATGAGCATCATGAACGTATCATGATCTCATGGGTTCATCTTCACTTACTCGATGTTATTTATATTTATTGTGTTGAACAACAGCACACTTCAGAAACTTCGCTGTTAGCTGTAAGCTGTTCCGGAGGTCGGGGAAAGAAAGAAGCGTAACGTTTCTTTGAGTATTTTCCATACACATGTATCTATCTATAGAAGCTCCTAATTGTATTAGGTATGTATAATGGTTCGTATAACAGATTTTTCTGTGCTACACCTGAAGCTTCTACTATAAGGCACCTTGGGACGATTAGGACATTTGAACGGGACAGAAGGGTTATGTTATTATTCCTTTTATCTCTCCACGAGTCTCCAGTCTGTTAGTATTCTGCTACGGCCTGTAGTAAGATGGTATATATAACGGAGTTAATTTGTACTACGTACAAAGTCATTCGTATTTCTGTGCACATAAACCTCCATGGACTTTTATAGAGTTTAGACATTTTACACGAAATCACATAGGTAGTCTATCGTTGGTTGGCTGGGATTGGATTGGGACGGAAGACATAGGTAGGATCATCTAGACCTGTATGAAATTAAAGAGATGGTAGTTATGACTCAATAAAAAATACCTACCTGAGTTGAGTCATCATGACAGTAGGAGAGAAAATCGTGGGTAGTCTAGCTTTCCTTGGCATTGCATTATTATTATTCTCCAGGATGAAATTTGTTCCTACACTAATTACTCTTCTCCTTAATTATTTTCAATTTTCTACTCCTTTTCCGTTACCTAAGAAATAAATAGATGGTGGGACATGGAGGAACATCAGCAACAGCCCCAGCATCATGCAGGATGAAAATGAAAATGAGAAGATGTAGAATGAAAATGGATAGTCGTTTTATAAACCTATGGCCACCTTTGCTATACTCTGATAATTACTTACATACTATTAATATACACAAGATGGGTTGAAAAAGCACGTTGGTAAATGAAGCTCAAGTCTGGATCATTTATCTATATTTTCAATTTATGATGATGATGATACGTTAGTAAAAGTCTGTTGTAAAAGATCGGGGTGCTAGACACCTTTTAGTAATAATAGATTGGGTGGGCTTGGGTTTATTCACAAAATGAAATGCGTTCAGGTCCGAAGAATGACAGGCGATTCACGGAAGCTTCGGGCTAATTTCTCTGGCTTGTTTTTGTTTGTTTTGAAAACGCTTCTGTCCAATTCCATCTCTCCCTTTCTCTCTCTCTCCCACATATACATTATGCAACACGGGAGTTACAATTACAAAGTAGTTACTGTTTGCATAAACATATGGCAGGCTCTTGCCTCGACACGATGCGATGCGATGCAGAAAGAGCTACACCTGAGAATAAGAATAAGAGCGATGCACGCAATGGGAGGATGCAGTGACACTGCATTACCAATACAAGAAGATACCTAATATATATGTATGTACCTTTAATGCATTGAGAAAGAAAGGAAAGCAGGGATTTTATTTGACGTCAAGTCAAGCCAAGTCAAGTCAAGTCTCAACTTGTCTGGGGTTCTCTGTGCACACTGGTAGCGGTTTGCTTTTTAACCAAAGCATTATGTATTTGTCGTTTTCATCTGTTTGCATTTGAAAGAAGGCATTATTTGATGGATAACAATATTTACAATGAGACAATATCAGGCATGAGGCTTTTTCACTGCTTTATATTCATTATCCAGCGTGGGTCTTGAACCATGTAATGTCTTGAATGCGCACCCTTGGAACACTCTCTAGCTCTGTGATACGATCGATTTGATAGCGTGTTGACTTACTGATCGACAGACAAACATCCAGCAGTCAAGGCATACAGTCTGTGCCTACAACTACCACTACAATTAGGAATATACCTATCAGAATCGCATAGAGTATACTCTGCAAGAGCAAGACCAGCAAGAAGCTCATAAATCATTCGAGCCGTTGAAAATTTCGTGAAAGGAAAGTCAAAGTATAGGTGAGGTTGTGATTTGATGGATATTATCATTCAGCAATATAATTTACTATGCTCATCTTCAGTATCAGTATCAGTGTCCTATACTGTTGCTCCACGCATGCCAACATAATTCATAGGAAGGCTTGTCAACTTGTCGTACTTTAAAGGACGATTACATTTTTTTCTCAAGGTTCGTTCTTTTTTTGCCCACTATCTCTTCTCATTTTTGAGCTAATTGTAAGTATACATTAGTTTTTTGTAGAGTAGGCTTTATTGTTGTTCCTTTGCCATTGCAAAATATAGAAAATGCTGTAGAAAATACTTGTAAACTTTCAAAAATGATTTCTACATTAATTGTAAGTGTCGTTTTTATCAACAAAGGATAAGTCATAAGTACAAAGACATGAACGGAGATATTTGTGCATGAGGCAGCAATGCAATTCAGTACAAGTACAGTGTAATAGTATAGCTATAAACAATTTCGGGATGATTTCATTTAAGTCTATGACATTAAATAATTGCTACAAAGAAGAAGAAGCGTGTGGGCTGTAGCTGAGAAAATAGACAAAGAGCAGTAGGTTCGAGTTGGAGTTGAAGTTGGACTTGGTGTTGATTTCGATTCAGTATTTTTATTTGGAGACAAGAAATTTCTCTCGTGTTCTATAACTATATGTATGTACATTATGTACAGCAGGTAATATACACATTGCTTAATGTTGACGGAGCGGAAGACCAAAGAAGAGAAAGACAAGTCAAGGAAGAACCGTAGCATATGCCTGCCTATAAAGCACTTATATACTTGTGGGTCTTAAGCTTGATTATATTTGATTGTATATATTTTTGTTACTAAAGACAAACAACTTTGAGCGTTACGTTAGCATTTATCATTTATCGCCATTGTTTTTTTTAATTATCTGCTTGAATGAATTAAAGCTGCATGTCCGCTCCACACGCTTTGTCCTCAATTGAAGACGCTTTCAATTACTATTTCATTTCACAGACGACAGAACGTGGGAGACAATTTATAAAAACTGCGTCTTCCTCCTCGTGCTGTACTGTACACGGTTTACAGTTTGATTTCCTAAAAATTCTTGAGAGCCATCCTTTCCCATCTCTCTTGCATGGCGATGCGATGCTTATAGGTACATACAATGTTACTCAAGTGTCTTGCACTCTCCTACGATATTATTAGTACCGAAGTACCGATGTAATTAAAACAATCGCCTTCCATCAGTATTTTTTGGAGAGATTAATTTTTGCCGTTGGAAACACGTGTTTATACATTTAATAAATTGAAAATTCCATATCTCAGTCACTCTGTCACTCCGTGTTCTTCTGCAGTTAAACGAATCGTTGACAATTGAATTTTCTTTCGAAGTAATATGTTCTGCAAGCATGTGCCTAACATGCTTTTCGTAATCATGTGAGTGTGCAGTTATCTTTATGTAATTATTGGCAGGAGCAGGAAATCACTTATTAGCATGCATTGGATTATGGAGTCAAGTGACAGCTTTGGGTGGGCGTGGATACCAGTTTGAGGCCAGGTTTAGTCAAAAGTCAAGATTATGGTTCCTTAAGTTACATTTTAATTTCAGTTGATAAAAAAATCCTTAATAAGTAATAGGTTAGCGTGGCTTTTTGTTGGGCTTGAGCATACTTGTAAATTGTAGTGTTACAGTCACTTGATGGAGTATTACATGGTCTAATGCAATATGCGCCTTAGATTCGATTGGATTGGAATGGATTGGTTGGTGGATGTAAAGCCAAAACCAGAAAGCTGATGTTGATGTTGATGCGGGGATGATGTATCCATCATCATCGTCACGGGATTGCGGTGTGGTGTGTGTGGTTTGAATGGTTTTTCTCTGTTGACCGAGACTTGACTCTGCAGACGTAGACGACAGATGCGTTCATATTTTGTTTTTCCCCAGTCATATCTGACTTTCCATCGACAACTTGTCATCTTAAGTCAAATGTGGGTGAGTATTCCATGTATCAATCACGTTCCAATTCCATCTTCCTCTCACGTCACGTCACGTCTCGGGCACGTAGTACCTAGTTGTAAATAAATGAGAAAGGAGAAAAAAATTGTGCGTGGGACGACCGGATGGTTTTACTCCATCACTACAGGTACCTACTTGTGTTACTGTATAGTCATACAGTTACATACGTCTAATTCGCTTACCTATACCTTACTTATTTTGCATTGTGTAACATAATATAATCGTTCCAACTAATGCATCGTAAACTGTATACCAACATGAGCACGAACGAGAACGAGTAACGTACAGATGCTTGTACGATAACATTAACATTATTACGATGCAGCTTAGAAGCGGCAATCTAATCAGCACACACTAAGACGCACACTCAAACTTGAGTTGAGCTAGAATTCTATAATCCTAGAATCCTAGAAGGTGAATTTTTACTACTTAAACGTATGCCTTCGGATAATAAATGAACATTTATTCAACTAGCTTCGTATATTAGAAAAAACCCTGGAAAAATAAATGCCAGGCAAGTTTTTATCCAGCTTGCACCAGAAAGGTTGTGAGGATTGATGTGATGAGAGAAGAATGATGACATGAAGCTCCTGAAAAAATGTTGTGATCAACAATAAGTTTCGTTTGAAAGTCTATTGTCCCATTGTTTCATGGATTTTATGGCTGAACACTGCACGGCTCGTTGTTTATTATTTATTTGTAAGGAATACGTACCTGGGTACGTATGTATGTGCGAGTATTATTGAAATTACATTGGTAAATGCAATGTGAGAACAGACGGAGAAAAAGTGATACATAATAGAAATAGGTACATCTGCGTTTGAATCGGTATCTTTTCTGGTGTAGGTAATCGTCTGAATATAAATTACATTTATCTTATGCAGTGTCACTCGTTTCTAAAACTGCAAAGTCATTTTGCAGCAAATGCAAACGAGCAGATGAAAGGATTACACAAAGATCTACTTGTACGATTACAACTCACGCCAAATGCCGATGCCGGTATGTCTACAATCATATCATCATCATCACCATCATCATCGTCGTCATCATCTTTAGTTTTCTATCATGTTGTGTGCATGACATAATCATCCTAATCGTGGTACATTTCTGTTTGGCAGTCTCATACAAACCTAATAATGCTTTACTCTCCTCACAACAGCTCGACTTTGCTTTGCTTTGCATCGCAAAACCATGGAAATCAAGTGGAGATCTCGAATTGTAAGTTGTTTCTGGTTACGGCGGTAGATATGACATCAAACCTATCTGTATTTAACTTGTGCAAGAGGTTTTAAAGTACTGCTGGATAATGTGCCCTTTTCCCTTGTTTCAATTCTATGCGTGACGAAATATCATTTTTAAACATTTAGAGAAAGAAATAAGTACCTATATAAAAGTTGGACGTGTGTTGGCTTCCAAATAATTTTCTTTGACTGTTGATGTAGTGTAGACACCTGTGCCTATACGCATATGTGTGTACCTATAATTATCTCATTCTGCTACAAAAACAGATTGTGATGGATGCAATTAAGAATTATTACTACATAAGAGCCGCTTGTCTAATTCGCCCTGCAATCTGTAGCAGAATCTTATTTCTTAACTTAACTACCAGAATCATTATATAATGCTGCAGGATAGGTAGGCACTAAGTTTGTTTGGGTTCTTTTTGATCTTGGCTTGGATTGCTTTGCGTTAAGTCAGAAAAAATGTGCGTTATGCGCCGATTAAGGGAGAAAGAAAAAAAGTTATTTTATTCAATCTGCATCTGTTAGCGAATAAGGTTAATCTGTAATTGAAATCTGTAGAGAAAGAATTAAAAAAATTGAAATTAAAAATTAAACTACTTGTGAGATTACGGTAATACAGCTTCTAGTATAATTGTGGTGTAATTATTACCTTTGAATAGTCCTGCGGTATGTAACTTTGGTTTGTTTGAACGTATTGCATGCACAGTGATAATCATGATGCAACGTAATGTAATGTATGTAGCCAAAGCTGAGGCATACGAGAAAAATTATGTTAATGCTAATCCAATGTTTTGCCGCGAGCAAGGTATTTTATTTATCGTTCCTCGGCAAACCAGTCAGCAGTCGCAGTCGTAGTCGTACTCGTAGTTCTAGGCTGTAAAAGCGGCACACTGCATTTCATATATCACTGCTTGGGGTATCATTGTGATGGGCAAGTAAGGCACTCTATGTGCATACAGCATTAGGTAGACAAAGACAATATTATTTCATTAATTCATTAATTTTGAAATACAATGGAATTTATGAATTACGAATCACAATTCCAATTCAAATGGTACTTTTGCTCTTGTCTCAAATGTTACCCTTAATTGTGCAAGTATGGGAATTTGTGTTACGGAGGCATTCCTTAAGACAAGCAAAGACAAGTCAAGTCAGGACAGGACAAAACGAGACACACTCAAGGCAGAGTACAATGGGAAGATGTGAAAGTAAAGTATGGGGCTTCGTTCACTCGCTTGCTCGCTCGCTCTAATGATGATTTCATGACTGTTATATTACTGGCAATCAGGGAATAAGACTGAGCACTGCACTGCATAATGATACTTCCAATAAAGGAAATTAATGGGTAGGAAAAAGAGACTTGACTATTTAGATTTAGATTTAAGAACGTTATTGTTATCAATTCCATTTCATTTGCCCAAGTTTTGTCGATAGAAGACAGATACATATTACACGTATCTCAACGCAACTTTCGATTTCATGCTTCTTTCACTCCAAAATGCAAAATTCTTGTCAGTCTTTATCGACATTAAACAAATGACTTGACATTAAACAATTATGGAGACTCCCCTAAAGATTATACTGTAAATCTTATAATCATCCAAAGAGCACTAATGTACCTACAACAATTATTCGTGTACCTATTGCATGATTATCATTTCGTTACTGATGCTCAATTCATTTTCCCTCTCGTCTCTTCTCATAATGTGAGCATTGGAAACACAGGTGAGCGATGATAATATGTACCAAAGCAATTTTACCTATTCAGTATCATTCATGGGTTGGTAATTTACTTTTGTTTTTCTTTGACTTTAGAAATCTGTTTTCATACGCAAGATCATGTGTTTGTGTTTAGTCTTCCGATACAGTAAACGGCTATGATAATAAACATAACATAAACATAAAAGGAAGCTGTGCATAGTAAATAGGTTTATATCGATAGGCTGATTTATAATCATATCAACTTTTTTCTTCTTCTCGTCCTTTTCTAATAAAGAATGTATTGGGAGAAACAAATGAAATTTGTGGCATTCTAATCGTGATTTCGGTGATCATGATGATGATTCTATTGGAAAATGTGGAGTTGTTAATGTCTTAATTGAGGGATGAGGTCTGAAATCTACTGGCTTAGAAGACAATTAGGAGCTCACTCTGGCATGGATTGGAGTTAGGAGAGTTGAGCCTCCGCATCCTAATCCCACGGTAACGCATCCAGCGTTTATTATCCTTTACGCATTTTCACTATTTGAAATTACTCACGATACTCATCGTATCAGAGCCAGAACCTGAAGCAAAGTCAGTTGATCGGAAATGCGGAAATAGTTTGGGCGTCGGAAATCCTTTGCTGTATTCCAATTTTATGCTAGTTTTATGCCCGACATAAGAGGACGAAAGTAATTTTCCCGAACCCGCTAGTTAGTCGCGCTCCCAAACTCCTAAACTTTGACCGACAGCAAAGCAGAGTAATAATAATCAATTAAAGTCGAGCAAGGGAATATGGTACAGTAAACTTTGTTACAGACTAAATAAGTTTTCCGGCAGGAGTCCTTTTGCCGACGTCGATGGAGATGGAGATGTCGATGTCGACGTTGGATTGCTCGGAGGCGCTTGTATATGTAAACAGAAATGTTGGTGGTGCTTCTCTCCCCACATCTTACGGCTTCCTTGTCGGGTCTGGTCCTGTATATCGGATCGGATCTCTCTCTATACTGAAGTATGAATGTGATCCACGCACATTTATTCGTCCACTAATACGACAAATACAGAGGAGCTCACTGTGTGCAAAGCAGACAGAGTTCATTAGATTTACCAGAAACAGAGCAAGAGTACAGCACCGGAGGAAGTTGTACTTGTCTCGTGAACCACACGGTCCCTTTATTCTCTCCCTTATTGCATCCTGCCACATTTCTTGATCATAAAGATGTGGATTGGATTGTGTATCACATTGAGTAAAAAAATAAACTACTGAAAGGAAAAACGAATCTGCCGACAGACCCTCTTGCATTCAAAACTCCCAGCCACGGTTTTACATACAATCTGCAGTCTGCATCCTGGCATTAGCATGACCTTTGCAAATCTCTTTTCTATTTAGATACCTATACAGCTCTTTTTGAACGACTCCTAGCATCGTGTGATTATGATGGACTTGGTTAGTTTCCATGAACATTGGTAAGTACTGTTAGTAACGCAACATAATCATTAGACATTAGGTGCATGAGATAAGAATTGGAATAATAAGGGATTTATTCTTCAGATAACATCTGATCTCACTCATTTGTATATCCATTAAGGAAAACATTAGTTTACTGGAGATAACATGGCAAAAATGAAAATAGGGTCGACACGTCTTATCTCCATTTATTTATTCTGAATGGACTGATTATCTCAAAAGTGTTTATTATCCAAAAAATATCAAGACGTACGAAATTAGTACCGAAGGCAAGGGAAGGCAAAACGTAAGATGTTATTTACAAAATGAAAAAAATCAAATACGAGGTCGTAGTTGTACATGTAGTACTTAGAACCAGAGTGCTTTTGTTGAAGGTATCTTTTCACTTTTCAGTTTCAATTTCAGTTTTGTTTCCGAGTAACCCTAAGCCTTTTTCTTTACCCTTTCCCATGTCTACACATCTCGCACGCACCGGCATTTATTTTTCAAATTGTTTACGTTCACGATGTAGGCATAGAAGATAATCGTTCTACGTAGGTTAGGTTAAGGCACGTAAATAGTGTACTTAGGAGACAGTTGTGATTTCAATGAAAAATATACACTACTTTAAAAAGTGATGGGAGAACGAGTTTTGCTCAATTGTCGTGTATCTTGTGCAATTCTACCAGTTTACGTTCTAGACATGCTAAGCTCATCATACTGTGCATATATAATATAAGTATAGTATCATATCCGAGACATGACTGCTCTAATGCTAATGCTAATGCTAAAGCCAAAGTTAAAGAGACAACCCAGAAAAACGTGGAGCGTTCTTCGAAAGAAATTCCGGCAAACCTTTCATGTGTTTTCCTTTTTAACGCAACTTAGAACATGTTAAACTAATGATACAAGCGGGAGCAGGGAGATACATATCTACCTACATTTGTATGGATCGTGTATAATGTTATGAGGATTCATGAGAAGGCACACGTATAAGTACTTCCATAAGAATTGTATTGCAGTTTGCTATAACGCTATTGTCTTATGTGTATTCGTCTGACTTGTTGGTTGAAATGAAACTGAAGCTCACTTTCCATATCAGTCCTTTGGCTTGTGATTTACGTATGTACTTTACTCTATACCTAATTCTTTATTTCTCATGGAGTTTTTTTCTCCTTTTGCAGAAAAACGGATACAATAGATTTGCTCATGCTTGTGTTGTCTTATGTTGTCTTGCCTTGTCTTGTCCTATGGCAGTGTTTGTTTCAGACTTGAGTAGTGTGTCTCATAGATGACCTGCTTCTCACTCGTTTCCTGCGCTCCATTTCATACAGATACCCTGTGTAAACTAATAATTTTATTGCACAGTTAAATTCATGCCCCCTTAATCTCCCTGTGCATTTGTCTACACAGCCCCTTGTCCAACAGTTCAAGAACAAGGAAATAGCGTTCCCTTAACTTGCACTGCACATATTAACTACTTTAATGAGCTGCTTGCTGGGGTATTTTTCATGCTTTTTAATACTCGTATAGCTCTGTCCTACCGCCATAAGTCAGTCTAATAGCACAGGATACATGTACATTAGCTGCTAATTACCGGCTACTTTCTGTACTACAACCCTTCCTATGTTGTTAATGGTATCTGTATTTGCTCCGATGAGGCTTGTAGCAGTAGCACAACAAGCATAAATAATCACTACGACATTTCGTTTCTATACATTGGACTTTCATTCACATCGCCATCGCCAAAGCAATCGCAGCTGCAAATACATGAAGCACAGCAAAAGCAAAGAAATGTCGAGTGTTCATGAGCCTCCAACTAGCTGCGTATTATNCCACTTGCACTGTCAGGGCGTGAGAAAAAACCTACTTTTTTCCTTTTAATTTCACTTGGGAGATGCGTGTACAAGTATTACAAGGATGATTTATTCCACTTGAGGAAAACACAAAATCCCTTCTCCTGTTCAAGTGTCTACTTGTAGAATTATTTTGACGTTTCATACTTTTGTATTTAAATCCCTTCCACTTTTTATTTATTGACCTACAACAAGGTTTTCGGTTTTCATCTGGAATTCAAATAGTCAAAGGTATCTTGAATATCCTATTCGGATTGAAGACGATGCAAATTAAAATTGCATATTCACATCTTTCATTAAAAGCTTAAGGGCAAGTGGTAGTAGGAGTGAGTGGAAATCGTAATCGTTTAGCTGTAGAATTCCCACGTAGCCCTAGGACATTGGAATCGTCCCGTAACACTCCTGCCCTGTTTACCTTTGGCTTTCAAACTATTTATGATGCTAATCCATCGAATGCGAAACTTGAAAATGGTTGGGATTCGTACAGAGTAGAGCGAGGGAGTGAAGTGATGTTGTGAATCAAAATCGCAATACAATCCATGGCGGTCTATTGTTTTGTTTAGGATTTGGGCAAGGGCAGTCAGAGATTACTGACACAGTTTCAAAGCGCATGTATCCGCTTTCTGATGACTAGTCTGGATTTTATGAGGAGAGAAGAACTTCCACGTTATTTAAAGTGTATGAGATTAGAATTTAATACTTTGAGTGAAGCTATTGTGGGGATGGCGATGATGACGGATAAGTCGATAGATAGTAGGTTCCGCTAGTAGTAGGAAATCTGGTGTATTGTCAAATCAAGTGTATGGCTCTTAATCCAATCTCCTTTGTACTCTTGAATTTTCATGTGGGTAACTGTGTGTGAGTAGTGAATAAGCAGGTCCGAAAAAAACTTCATAGGAAGTATAACACACAGCACAAGCGTGTTATTATTGTTTGAAGATTTCTTTATGGATATATATTATGTATCCTCTACTCTTTTCATTCAGCTCGATAGATAATATGTATGCAGTCCACAAATCCTTAATTTTCAGATTGAGATGATTCCATAGCATAGGAATAGAAAAGTGTGATAAAATCTTTAGCACAACAGCATTTCGACCCAGACTCGGTACTTGGCATACACATGCTTGGATATTTGTAATTATGAATAAAGTTGTGAGCTGTCTGATCGTGAATTGCATCGAATATCGTACCTGCCTAGGTAATTTTCTCATGTGGTCTCGTTCTGGCCTGGCTCTTTCGTGATAGTTGGAATTAATATAGTATTCCGCTAAAGTGAGTGCAGTTTGTGGAGCATTAAATTAAGGATATATGATTTGGGCTGCAAAGACTACGATTACCACTACAGTTTACATCCTTTGGATTGGAATTGATTTGCAGAGAAGTGAATCGTGGATTCGTGATGTAAAGCAAAGTAAAGTTTATGAAGATAGAATATACAAAGTTTCAAGTCTAAATCTAAATTTGCTCATCTCATTTTCCATGCGGTGAAGGATGACGATGGCGATGGCGATGAGGACTGAGTCGAATAAAATAAGTCTGTGGGTTTCACACACTGTAAATAATAAAGTCCTTTATAATAGAATCTGTGTCTTCCATGCCGTCAGTAAATTTCATTTCGTTTCCTTTCGTTTTAGTCGAAATGAATTTTCCCTTAAGTGATTAATTTTTCCTATGTACTGTCTCTCTCGCTCGAATGCATTTATGAACGCACGTATATGCCTATACATTCTTCCCAATCACATACCTATATAATATGGTGCGGTGGTAAGAGAAGTCAATAAGGATTTTACAAATGGAATTGTAACTTAAAGTGCCCGAAGCGATTTCATTTCATCTTTCAGTTCCACACATATGCTATGTTGCAGTACGAGCCCGAGTCCATATCTTGGTCTGACAGTGTCTATACGTGTGTCAATTCGCTTAATTTTCATTAATAAGCTTCCTACTTGCCACTTAGAAAAATGATGACGAATGTTTACTGGGATGGGGCTAAAGGGATAATTATATTTGCATGTGTAATGTTATGGCATTTTGTTGCTAGATACTATCTGTACTGGGCTTGTCAGTGTGATTGTATTTACCTTACATTTATGATTTGTTTAAAATTGCCTACAGTCTACGGCACAGCTCACGATGAGTGCAGTCTCTGTGCCACACTTCATCATGTATCTTACCGCTACTCTTGCTGTATAATTTTCCTTAAGGATCTTTAACTCTATGGTGATTTGGCAGCTAAAACTATATAAATCATAAAGCTAATTAATTTTTCTGTCATCCAACTAATAGTTATATTTTTGTATTGAAATAAATTAAATTGTCTGTATTCTTACTGTATTGCAATGTAATAGTAAGCAAACGCCAAAGACAAAACCAAAGCCTCAGCTAATGTCAAAAACAAAATGTATATAAATTTAAAATGTATATACTTTTTCACTCATCCCAATCCAAGTACCTACCAATGGTTTCTTGAAAAATGAAATTTATGAGAGAACCTACAGGACATTTTGTTGATTTGATAGATTCATATGAATATGCTTGTGGTTCCTATATATACCAATCTATGCTAAAGGTATCTACTGTAGGGAACCAAGATGTTGTGTTAGTACAAGATAATCGGGTTAAGCATCACATTTTTACGAAATTGGTATTTATTTTATTTTAAGTGGTACCACCACAAGCTAATTCAACTCTATCAAGTTGAAGCACAGCATCGACTCTCTCTCCCTCTCTGTTGGTAATTGCATTTATGATTTCAACTTGGAAGGAAATATAGGGGTGCTTGAAGAGCTCTTCTGGAGGACATTTGATTAAAATTAAAAGCTTTCGGGATAAAATCCGCGTCCATGTGTACGGCATCAACATTGGAAACGACATCGACTTTGGGAAAATGCCTGTACCTACATACTTACGAAAAAGATGCAGTTATTCCTGTATTTACCTACATTGCATTGTAGGTAGGTATGCTATTTACAATTGAATACCTCAGCTGAGATTTTAACTTTGACTTAAAATTAGAAACTTGAGAAGTAGTTGGATGAGCTCTTGTGACAGGCTCTGTCAGCCCGGCACCTCTTCACCTCCATCACACATCCTCGTACGCTACGCACAACACATCCCATCAAACTTTGTCTTCATCTTCTTTCATGACGTGTGCTGTAGGTAGTAGGTACAATGAGCATTCCTATGTGTTCCTTCTCCACTGAGTGATTGTGAGTTGGCAAAAGTCAAAACCAATGCTGCTTCGAGTGAACAGACCAGCGGAGTGAATGGGCATAAAGCTCTGTTTCCGAGGAAGACGACATCATGATCATACATCCGTTCCCATTTGTATTCATTACTATATGCATATGCCATAGTGAGTGGGATCGTGAGTATGGGATATACTCTCCAATATATGTATGTTGATGTACCTCTACAGAGGTATATGTGCCTCCACCTCAAAATGTACCTTGGTTTGCTATCATGTGCATCGCATCGCATCGGATCTGTCCGTACATTGAATAAAAACTAGTTTCATCACTTTGTACAGATATTCGTATTATTGTGAGTATGACGCTGACGTTGACCGTCACTGTCATTTACAGAACTATACAGCATTGGAATATATACATGTGCGTGCGTAGTCAAGTGAATTGACCGATGCTATCTATCATGTGGTTACTGTACACATGGAGCTTGCGACTACCACTGCATTCGAGAGCAAAGCTTTAATTTTGTAAATTTCCCAATCCCAGGCCCCGATCTCAGTGTAGTGCAGTGCATTGCAATGCATGTAATAAATGTAATGCTGGTTATTTTTTATTCCTATCAGCTGTGTCATGTTCGACTTGGAATTAAACCACGAATGTTCCACAGATGAGTTTGTTGGTACACGTAGGCTTTTGCAGCTACTATGTCCAAAGGTTAGTTTTTCATCCCATAGTATAATGGTTTGCTGGCTGCTGTTGATTCACTGCTCCTATAGATAATGCGGATGCGACTATATACAATAGGGTCTGAGCTACTTACATATATAAAAGATTCTATGCACAGGAACATCTAACATGTAGACACTGGACATTTGTTCGTAGTTACATACAATCAAGGAAATAAAAATGAAATAATGAGATAGGACAAAGCAAATGTGAATAAATTACCGGTGAATTGAATGTAAATCCACTTGGTTGTAGTCTATTAAACGATTCCTTCAAGTCCTCGAAATTCAATTGGGAAAAATATGTAATTGATTTTGAATCAGAACAAAGAGAACAAGGACATAATTTATCGACTGGAATTATCCTCATTGGCAAGCCAAGCCTAGTCAAGTTAAGACTGAGATTCCTAATGCTGACATCCTTAACTAGGTATTAACACGACAGCATTATATATAACTACCTCGAATGACTTAATACCTGAAAGACTGGAAATTATTCATGTATAGACTATCCTTACCATGGTTCGTGGATTCACACTGATTGTGTTGAAGGTGAGTTGTGGTTGTTGCTTCGAACGATTTACACGTCCAACTCAGTTCTATTTATCTTGATTGACTTGCCTTGACAGTTTTCCTCCGTGTCTGTCTTGGTCTGGTCCTGTTCTGTGGCAGCATCTCCAAACTGCTGTGTGCAAAAACTAAACAAACAAATGAGATTTGTTCTGCATTCCCCTACACTTGATAAGCAGCTTGTTGCTTGTAGCTTTTTGCTCTCTTTCTCCTCTCCTTCTCGTTCCCACAGCACAACATTGCATTGTGTTCTCCTAGTGTATGGAATTGAAAGATATTGATTGCCGATATCTGTGTGTGTCATGAGTTGCGGGTTCATGGTTTCGCTCTCTTTATTGCACACATTCTTGAGGTAAAAACAATCAGTATCTACATGTGCAGGCAAGATAGGACCTAATCATATCGCATCGCGAGATACAACAAACAGATTTACAACTGTTGCATTAATTTGCACTATGGATTTTGATAGAAACCTACAATGTTGACTTTTTTAAGCATGAAAATGAGACATTTAGATTCGTAATCGTAACAGGCATGACGATGGCGATGACATGACGAATTCCTTGGCTTACATTTTACAATTCTACATCCACTACTGATAGTATTTGACAAGTTTTTTCGGTAAATTAATGATCTGCGTTCACTTGCATGCAACTTTTTTTGCAGCAGTCAAATCCACCGAATCATTTCACATTAGATGTAGTCGAGGCTACAATGTAATTAATTAAGGTAAAGACAGATGCTACTTGCTGTTCTATTAAAGCTTAAATACATACGTATGATTCTGTATGCTATCCTGTAGTCTTGCTATTACTGAGGCAGAGACAAAAGCCTCGTTATGTTCACAATTAATCAACGACATTATTCATTACTTGAAGGAGATGGAATGTACATAAGCAATGATATGAGCAATCAGATCGATCAGTCCTGTTTGTTTTCCCAGATCGAGCAACTTGATTATCTCTCAATTGACTGTTTCAGAAGCAATCTATCCCCGATACATGGATTTTAGAGTGGGCTTGTGAGTTTTACGCCGTGAAGCAAGTTACTTGCGACTAGTGAACTGGAAATGTATGGAAATGAGTGTGTAATTATATGTCTTGGATGTCACACCAATAACGTTAATTTCTATAGGTATAATTACTTGCACATAAATAAACAGTCTGTCAACAAAGAGGACTTAATCGAATTTCTAATTACAATTTCCAAAGGATTTCAAATGCAATGCAATGCGATGCAATGGGTAGCAAGCAAGTGAGCTTTGATGGGATAGAAAGAGGACAGGACTCAGAGTTGTCTCACTCGGAGGCAAAAGCAAAATCTTCAACGTGTGCAGCAACTAGGTTTAATCTCCCTTGCTCAAGTTTCTAGTCGCATAGTCTCCCTACTGTAATACTAATAGCATATAGACACTAGGGATGAAGTCATAAGTAGGTGCTATGTACAATTGTGTTAGAATAAGGAGCAATAAGTATGCATAGGTGTAACGGCCATAGAAGATAGGAATACAATTAGTATTCAGGAGTCTGTCTTTTTCTCTAGCAAAGTTCGAAACCTGTCAACTCGGGGAAATGAAGATGACTTCATTTCCCTTTCCTTTCGCTTAAGGTTGTTGTTATGTTCTAGAAAGCAGCTCCTCAAGAATCACCAACATTGCTCGTCCACACTGTAGGTATGTCCAGCTGACGCTGACGATTGATCGTACAACTTACAGGCTTACAACCTACAAGTCGACGATTAAACAAGTCTAT
>JAAXYX010002113.1:0-18924 GCA_036851915.1 Ptenothrix huangshanensis | reverse complement strand
CATGAAAATAAGCTTGCTTTTGTATATATGTAAAAAAAACTGCTCCTGTCTTTCAATATATTTTAAAAAAATTCTGCGATTTTTGTATAAATGTTATCCTTCAAATTTCTACTCTTCAAATCCACCAAGTCCTAAAATAACCTGTACGTCAGGAATGCTCTCTAGCTGACTAGGTTATCCACCTCCGTTTCCACTTCATAAAACTGACATTGACAGAGGACTCAAAGATATCACAGAGGAGGGAGAAAGGAAAAGAGAGAAACAGAAAAGGTAGGGCTGAGGAGATCTGATGCTTGCTCAGAGCCAATAAAAGCAGGCCCTCACCGACGCATCTGAAGAGTACATTGGGGCGATTCTCCCAGAATTCTCCGTAAGAAAGAAGACCAGAACTAAATTCTGGGCATTCTATCCTTTTTAATCCTTGGAGAAACATCTTCCCGAAAGCCACAAGCAAAAATTATAATTACAATTTTAATTGTGCACCTTGGGCATATCGTTTATTGATGGCTTGGCCGGGATGGCCTTAAAAACGTAATTAACAGTCATAATTAACTAAACTTTAATTCGGGTTCCTCTCCCTAGAAGCGAGACTTTTGATTTTTCACCTAGGTACACACCTACCTACCTACCTACATTGGCTTTCTGGTAATAATTGGGTGGACTCAAGAGTCAAACCAAGTGTAAGATTTTGTATAATTTTCTAATTGATTCAATGGTTACGTATGATCAGGCATATACTACAATCAAAGTACGTTACAGTTCGTGGATCTTACGAAGGATTATTAATTATATTCCTTGGGTATTCCCGCTAAATGTGTTATAAAATGACAATCGGGAACCAGTAACTCATACGAGTTAACTGTGACTGCCGAGTACTAATCGAGAAGGGTTTGTCCAGAAGATCACGAAGTGATAATTGCTGGAATTCGTTCTGACCGAAATCCGTGGGTCCAGTTTGGAGGGTCACGAAGTGACAAGTAACGGACGGAAGGACAACACAAAAAACATCTTTAACGCAGGTACGGAAGGAAAGAAAATTAAAATATTACATAAGAATAGAGAGAGAAGAAGCAACCTACATTATTGTATGTTTAAGTATATACCTAATTCATTAGATCATTGTAAAGTAAGTTCAGTGATGCTAAAGATAGGAGGTATTAGGGGAAGAGCCAGTGAACCTGGCAATCTTAAAGAAAATCTCTAAAACAGAAATTGTTCGAAGTGATCGGTGGTTCCTTCAGGAACAAGTTCAAGGTGTGGATTTATTTGCGTTTTATTTTGATGCAGGGTGTAGTGTGAATCCTCATCGATATTCCGATTCAATTTATCTATTCTCATTTTCAATTCCGTTTCTGGTTCTGGCCTTGACTTTGATTCAATTTCGATTCTGATTTTGACGATACATCTAAACTCCGGGTTCTAGTTCCAAATTTCCGGTTCCGGCTCCGGTTCTAGTCGCTCGAAAATTGCTTTCTCGAAATGTGTTCAGCTCATGATTTTGATTGTGCTGCACTTCTCTGGCTCTTGGCTGTTCGTGGATTTTATAAATCCTAATACTAATATTACCAATTATTAGTAAGTAATTGCTTACTAATAATTGCAATCTTTTGCAATTAACAGATTTTGAGTTTCAGTCGCAAATTATAATGTAACAAAATATTTTTAATTAGTATACCAAAATCTAACTGCAGCAACAACTATTGAAATTGCTAAAAGCAGTTATTTTTTAAATTTTTTTCCTATCGTAGATAAGCTGGTTTCAAGAGGTAAGCTGAATGGATTTTACGACATGCGTCAGGAGTTGAATTTTCCGATTTTTTGACGTACTTAGAGTTGATCTGGATTTCAATGAGTTTGTGCATTAATGTCATTAGTAGTAAGCTTTCTTGCTGTATTGAATTTGTTTTCGAATTTTTGATTTTTTTTCCTGAAATCAAAAAAATGTTGTTCCTGTAAAATTACCCCAACTCCCAACTGGACTTAGTCCCTTTTGCCAGATTACTCTTCAGTAGGGTCTATTATCAAAGCAGGGTATATACAATATAATTACTATGACATTGAAGGCATTGAAGCCAAAGAGAGGGAGAGGATATACTATTAGTAAGGCAACCGGAATTTTGCGATTAAGAATCCAAAATTTATGCAATCTAAATTTTTGAATTTTGCAATTTATGCAATCTAAATTTATTAATTTTGCAATTTATGCAATCTTTTTTGAATTTTGCAATTTATGCAATCTAAATTTTTAAATTTTGCAATTTATGCAATCTGAATTTTTAAATTTTGCAATTTATGCAATCTGAATTTTGAAATTTTGCAATTTATGCAATGTCTGGCTACAATTATGCATTTTATGCAATTTAATTTATAAAAACTTGAAAAGAATTTCATGATTGCTTACTTTATTTCTCTGATGATGTTCGATGGAGTTACTGTTTTTGCACGTTTCAATATTGCATTGTGAAAATAATTAATTATTTACTAAACAAAAAAATTATTTGCTGCAAAACTTTTACTTTTTTCAATGACATATTTTTACAAGTTTTTGGTACTTCAAGAATTATGCATTTTATGTGACTATGTAGCTCTATTATGCAAGAAATATGCATTTTCGCGGCTGATTTTGCATTTTATGCGTTTTATGCAATTTGAATTTTCAGTTTTTGCCTTTTTGCAATAGTTTGGTGGTCAGACGGTGAAAAACAAGGCAACCAGTATTCTGCTATGTTGTTTTGCGTTTTATGCATTTTATGCATTCCGGTTGCCTTAGAAATAGTGTTATAATTGTATTAATTATCAATCATTACGACGAAATAATGTAACGCATGTATGACCGAATCGAAATCGTCGATGAAATTATCAACTCCCAATGCTGTATAATTACTTATGAGAAAAGGAATTCCAGTGACACGGAATTCTTCGAACCAACCAAAACACCCATAATAATTCAACTAACCTTCGTTGGAATAAAGTCGTCAACTACGACGAGGTGGAATTTGCCCCGGATTGGATTATATTTTTTTCGTTTTCCTAATGGCCTGTTGAACTCTGATTGCCCAGTAGCGAGACGGAAGATGCTTCACCATTCATGGGGTTTAAAATTGCAACAGGTAAATGCTGACTAAAATTAAACGCTATTTTTCTGTATGGTTTAATTGAATAAACGGCATTGCTATTTATGTAACTAATTTATTTCTCACTTGTCATTCATATATCTTTCCATAATTTTGCCTCGATGAGTCAGTGCAATGCCATGATTACCTAGATACAGTGGAATCTCGTTATAGTGACATAACAAGGGTGGAGCACTTTATGTCACTAAAGTAAGATTGTCACTACAGGTCTAATATGACATAAGGCCACGATAAAAAATGTGCTATAACATACAGTGTATATGTACAAACTGAATCTCATTTTCACTATCATTTTTCTTTATTCAAG
Source organism: Ptenothrix huangshanensis (assembly GCA_036851915.1). Taxonomy (NCBI): domain Eukaryota; kingdom Metazoa; phylum Arthropoda; class Collembola; order Symphypleona; family Dicyrtomidae; genus Ptenothrix; species Ptenothrix huangshanensis. The sequence goes on along the minus strand of JAAXYX010002113.1, from coordinate 15,483 downwards.
TACAAGATAGTGCTCTATAATTGTAAATTGATTTTGTTTTTTTAACGACAAAAAACTTGGACACTATTATTATTTTGTAATTGTTCAACGCACTACTTTTGTATAGGGTAGATGTGGGTAATTGTGAACGGCGGGTAATTGTGAACACTCCAAAATACAAATAGTAATAGTTAATAAAAACTACCGCAATGACTTTTACAATTATGAGCGACAGTAATTTGTAATTGTAAAATACACTGTGATGGTTTTTATTGACTCTTACTAATTGTATTTTGAAGTGTTCACAATTACCCGCCGTTCACAATTACCCACATCTACCCTAGTAATTATTGTGAAGTCTGTTCGCAGGTATTGGCGAGTGGAAAAGAATTGGACTTTAAGAGAAAATCTGATTTTCCGCTTGCTTGTGTGTGATTCCTTCGTTGTCCGAGTGAGTGGAAAAGGGTGGAGGGCGAAGCGAGAGGAAGAAAACAGGCTCCCGTCCAGCTCCTCAGCCACAGCACCGTCGCCTTTTGCTGTGCTCTTCTCCCGTGCTCAGTAACGCAGTACGGAGGGACGAGGTGACGAGGTCCACTGCAGGACATGACACCAAGGCATACAACGATGAGGTTGATGAACTCGCAATCTGTGATAGTTTTCTGACTGAACTGCAATTCGAAGGTTTAACAGTCTCGTGTAGGCTCTTGTAATTACTTTCCGTAGCGTTGCCTACTTATACCTACGAATTGATGTGTCCAAGCAATCCTCCTTGTTACATAATAAATTCATTTGCTAATTACTGACAACTGTTTCATTTCGTATTGCAAATGTTGTTCCATTTCATCTTAAAATGTGATGCTACACTATAATTTAATACAGAATGTATGGCAACGGGTGAGCCTGTCACCTGAATCTCCGTCACTATCTTTGACAGCGATGCGTTCGTCATCGATGAGGCAGCCACCGTTTTATATTAGCTGTTAGCTCGGTGCCCCGAGTGCAAGCGACACAAGGCACCAACCACCGATGCATTTTGTCAACGGAATGGCAGCCTTGCGTTAACGTAAAACGACCAAGGAATTCATAAACGTAGTTCGTAGATACTTACTAATCGCTACAAAAGGAACAGCTCTTAAGACCACGATGAGCTGACATGGAACTATTGACTCAACTCAAAAGAGTTCAGACGGGCGATGTGTGTGATTCATTTGTTGTTGGAGTGGCTGGAAAACGATGGAGGGCGGAATAAGAGGAAGAAAACAGGATTGAAATGAGGTGACCAGGTCTAGCATGTCATACTCCTGTGCCTGCCACTGTCACCCATCCACGCAACATGTCATGGTTTTAACAACGGCATAAATGCCTATCCTTTAACATGCATGCCATCATTTCTCCAACTTACTATCCACCTGAGAGGTGACGTTATTAACGAACGACCCCAAACACCGAAGTTTGGCTGATGATCAACAATCAAAGGACATAAACAATCTGCACTTGGTTCTGCGTTGTTACGGATCCCCACTGCTGACGAATATTCAACCATCGGAATAATTTCAAAAAGTTTTGAAGCTAAAAAAACGTAAAGCCAAAATCTTATTGAATATAATTTGAATCAACTCAAGTAGATTTCTGGAAATGTTCTTCACTTTGAGTCCTTCTTATCTTGTAAAGGCTGTAGAGAGAGAAAGTAAATATTTTATTTACACTGTTACCAACAATAGTTGTCTCTGATGGTTTATTACACATACTTGTGGTTCTTTATTTCACATTCACTATTAAGGTGACCCATATTACCTATGCTAATATTTTTGTCTTATCCATTATGCTTTTTTTGGGAACCTCATTATGTATTTTTAAGCTTTTTGGAATCTCGTTTTAATTTTTTTTTGAACGTCATTTAGTTATACTTGCCCGTCTGCCTCTTATAAAGCAATCAGTTTCAGCCGTCATACTGTTATTGTTCTCTATAGACTTAAATTAGACCTAAATAATATTAAGCTTTTATGCTTTTAACTTTTAACAATTTTATGTAAATCCTACACAATTTGTAATTTATAAAATAGCGTAACATTTATGTAGAGGGTTCGAAATCTCCTGTCTTCTGCTTCTGCATTTTGCTCGATTTTCCTGATTTACCTGATTTCTCTGGTTTTTTTCTAGATTTTGATCTTGCAACACGCACGCCCTCAGACTATATAGCTTTTCACATTGAAAACGTATTCCTTGTTCCTGAATTTCTTGATCGAGTGTATACAGTACTTTACAATTTACAGTTGGGCTAGAGCAAGAAGATTGGTGAGTGAAACAGTGAGAGTGAGATTTAATAGGCAATACAACGAAACAACTTCCAGTAAAGACCAACAGGTGGAAGACACAGGTAAAGGCCAAGAATAGTACACCGTGAGCCGAGCATTGGAATTGCTGCTGTTCGTTTAAGAAGTCTGTATCACGTAGAGCAGAAAACGATACCTCTACTATTTTACAGACAGATGATCGTGAATCATATCGGCTTCCCTCAGTCTAGTGTTCCTATGTTTGCATGCCTCACCAAGGGCAATCAAAGCCGACAGGTAAACAACTTAAGATTCTGTACAATTCCCTGTCTGTACCATCCATGTGATTGAAATATGAAATAATTTATTGTTCATTGCTAGTAGGTGATTGATTGTGGGATATTGAGTGATATGTACTTTTAATTCATATGTGAGTAAAGCAGACATAGGGGTATGAAGAAGCCATTGAAGTGGAGAATACCTTTATAGTCGAGTAGATGCAGAAGTAGAGCATTATGCGTGTAACGGCTGGTAGTTAATGTACCACGGAACAAAGAATTATAATTATGTTTATAGCGTAAATGAATTCAACAATTGTTGCAATTTCAAATGGCATTATCGTATACCAATTACCAATAATTATATTACCTAATATTCATATTCCCTTAGATAATGTTTGCATGTTAAACCCATTAAGGAACTGAATCCCAAATGCATGTAATTGAAAATACTCCCAACAAGTAGAGAAAGGAATGAAGAGCAAAATTTTAGCAGCTTTATTTATCATGTATTTCTAAAGTGAATGCGTGCTAAACATTCCCGATAGTAATCGTAATAATCCTGCCACAATCTTCCACATGCCACGAGCCAATAAGTGGCATGTGGAATTCTGAAAACATTTACAATAACAATAAAAACAACAATAATTCAATACCGGTAAACAGGATATCTCTCATTTTTGTGGTAATATCCGAAAACAAAACAACTACATTAGTCAAGGCAAAGCTAATGACACAAAGCTGGACTGCAATTTGTTTTTACCGCGACTGCAAAAAAATGGATAGAAATCGCAGGTTTTTAATTTGTCTGGAAATCTTCCTTTGTCCTGAAAATTCTTTGTCACATTAGCTGAATACCTACATATAGGTGTTTGTATTAATATCTGAACTTGTTGACAAACCAGAGAATCCGAATGACTTCCGGTTCATGTCCGCTCAATAATTCAAGGTTTTAAAAACAATTCGATTCTTTAGTTTTCCTCTTTTGTGCTTACTACAGAATATTTGGAAGTATTTTAGATATTAATAGCTCACATACATGCATATGATCCTTTCTCTATTCAAATTTAGAAAAAATTGCTTGTATTCTGAGCTACAAGTTACAAGTACGTATGTACATAAGTATCCACGTATATGCGTATTACGAATGAAGTTTATGTGAAGAATATGCATGTACTGAATTTAAATCTCTAGGATGAGAACCTGACATTTAACTACTTCATACTGTTCATCGAGATCAAGAGTGATTAATGATGCTGTACTGCAGAAGCCGTCATAAAGAATGTCTGAGGTACAATCAATTAAAAGCTAATGTGTAGTAGCATGTACGTTACCAACTGGACGATCACGTTTATACAATCAACAAGTTCAACGTTGTTTTGCATAGGGTATACCTATGTACATACACAAGTTGTTTGACCTTACGTGATCATAGCACTATTAAAATATTAAATTAAATTAAGACTCGACGTCTAGGAATGTTTTCAATGTTTCCTTGAAACCATAAGAATGCTTGTTGGTGAAAATACTCTGTATTTTTAATACGATATAATCGACCAGAGGTCACCAAGTGTTATTTACAGAATTTATTATATAGTAGTATAAATTAGTATGTAATAGTTTTGAAGTTTTATTACAGACGCATGTCATATATTTACCTACTTTTGTATTACATGATCCATATTTTACTAACTACATACACTGTCACAATTGGTACATCTAAAACGTCAAGTACCTATAACCCTATTTAAAATAATAAATCATGAGCTAAGGTAGGGTCTCTCAAGTTTGCTTAAAGTCAGTCTAAAAATCTAAAGTGTATATAAAGCATATTTTGGTGTCTACGATGCGTTTTAATGCGTTTGTGATACACTCAAGATTTACCCTAACTGTGTTCATTAATTATACGAAATCTGAATAGGTTTTAAGCGTGTTAGATGCATTTTTTCTGTTTTAAGATTCTTTAGTTTTTACAGTGTACTTGGGTATGGGTATAAATAGCTAGCTATCATAAGTTTAAAGCAAGAAAGTCAGTTACAACTCCTATTATTAGACTGACAAGGAAAATTTTCTGAACGAGGGTAAAAATCCGCTTACCATTTAAACTCAGGACCAAACTTGCTGCCAAGCTTATAAGTAATTATACTTTAAAACCAACCGAAGGTTACAACGATGATAATGAAAACTGATTACCTATTTTTCTAAATTCTTGTTCACTCATGTTTGTATGAAAACATGACATTGATATGATTAGCATACGACAGTGCAATTTGGGGTGTATAAATTACCACGTTGGATGAATGACTGAATAAATGTAATGAATAAAGTCTGAAAATACCAGCTTGGGACAAATATTTGAGTGCACTTTTGGAGCGGAAACTTTTATTGTATCAAACTGCAGTTCAATATAACAAATTACCAAGTATGAAGATAGAAGACAAGTATGTGGAAATACAGTGAAAGAGCAGAAAAATCAAGAACATTATTTATAACGATACTGATCAAGTCATTTTGAAAACATTGACCGTTGAATAAGCAACCAATTCAAAAAATACATGTATTGATGTTATTTTATGTATCCTAGGAAAAGGTGCTTTTGGAATTTGAACTGATCCGGTGATTGTGGGATATGTTTAACCGTAGTAGACTCCAGCGTAGCCTGGGTAAGCAGCATATCCGCTGTAGGCGTAGGATGGGTAGGCAGCAGAGTAGACGGATGGGTATCCATATGAGTACAAGAGTTGGTTGGCGGTATCAAGATCCCGAGGAGCGGCACCAGGAGCTAGTATCAAAAATTTCCATGATTAAAATTTTATGTAAAATTTGATCAATAACATTTTTATTACCAATGAACTCGATTTGTTTTCTTACCTCTGACTGGTGCTGGGGGGGCGGCCATGACGGCGACCAAGGCAAGAGCGAGAACAACCTGAAAGCAATGTATTTTTTATTTAGGAATTTCAGAATCTCGATTGGAATTTTATTTAATTTTAATTTTCGCACCTTTATTTTTATTTTTAGTACGTAGTAGAGGTGAAAATAATTTGTGAAAAATAACTGTGTGAATTCTTACCAAGTACTTGAACATGTTGAATGTATGTAGTTTGCGAGTTAAAAACTCAAAATGAAGTAGAGAGCTTTGAAATGAAGTTTTGAAACTGCTTCGGTAAAGTTAGCAACTGAATTATGCCAATCATACTCTTTCGCTCTCCATTTATACTGATTTCCAGGCAATTTTTTTCCTACAAATTCTCTAAGGAGAAGAAGAGGATCACGAAATGAGCCGACCTTGAGGTCCTCCGATTCCATACCATCGCTTTTTTGCCCGCCTTAGCCATCCCCATTATGTATTTGTTGCTAAGTGAGAGAGAATCCATACGCATCCGTATCCATTCCCATACCATTACCATAACTGGCTTGACCATATATCATCCTCACTACAATTGTATATAGGCATACACTTGTTACTTGTTAATAGTTACCCTGTGGTCCTATGTATATGCAACTACTAACTACACCTTGATGGCATGTAAACCCAAGATAAAACTGTATGAGTCATCGATTTAAAAAATTAATTTGAGAATATTTCAATCATATTAGCTGGATATTATATCACCGCTGTTATACGTATATGTATATACGTTGTGGCTTGTTCACAAAAGGCTTAAGATGCGTCTCCCTCATATGTATATGTAGTCTTAAAGCAAATCTTTCCTCAACTCTATGTATAAGGATACATGGAAAACCATTAGGAATTGGTATTCAAAAGAGGCAGGACATAACATAACTATGTAGGTAGGTATATGATGGATGCATGGTTCTATAATTATCCGCCAATTATAGACAACTGGAAAATTTTTATATTATGTGTAAAAATAAAATCTGAATTAAAGACAAGAAATACTTGCTTTTGTGCGTCTTGTAAATCCTGCCCATATCAATGGAAAGATGAAATGCGGCTGACAAAGGAGAATTCCTCCTGGCAGATATTATTATTTATACTCCCTCTTGTCTTATTGGCATCTCACATCTTCTTGTCTTGTCCTGTCTTGTCTTATCTTGTCTTGTATTGTTTGACTAAAAAAAGATTTGTCCCTCTACCGCTTTGCCTTTGCTCTGAATTTCAGATGCATTCGAACAAATTTTTTGTAGATTTCATTTACGGTCTGGACATCATATCACATGAGCTAGTATCAAATGTTTTGAATTCGTAAATTGGCAAGGTAAAAGCTTTAATATACATCCTTATATCCTTAATGTCATATTTTACATGCAATCAACCAACCTAAAATCTCCCCCGTTCATCCAAGCATTTTTAATATCTCTTTTCTTATTTATTACCGGCATGCCGACGGCTGAAGAAAAGTCTTTCTTAACTTAATCTGGTCGTTAACGTTTTTTGACTATTTTTAGCTTGCAAGAGGTTCTATTTGCAAGATTTTTGTATGTATGCATGTAAACCTTTTATAATTTAACCGTACGAGCACAGTGAAATAGCCAGAAATGTCCAGGTTCAGACTAATAGTAGAAAACAGATCATTAAACAGATGACTTTCTTTGAAGTGTCGAATATTTATGTAAAGGCTGATTTATGTACATGCATAATTCCCATTATACTACTCTGACTTATCCTGAAATGTGAGTGACAAAACTTCACCTCAGCATTGTTAGCCTGTACACTGTAAAAACTCAACAATCTTAAAAAATGAAAAAATGTATGTACGTAATTTATCTGTAGTTAGCATTATTATGACCGCAGTCAGGATGTATCTTACAACGCATTCTGGGCTGCAAGATTTTCTGTTTCAACAATTCTGAATCGTTTCAAAGTCCCCTATTTGAACTAGGTATTTTAAAATATTTAAAAAGTTTTTGTTTTAATAATTTTAAAACAGACTAAGTGCATTGCAAATGCTTTAAAATCAATACTAAACTACGAGATGTGCTTCAGATGTACTTGAGATTTTTAGATTCGCTTTTATCCGAACTTGAGATTCATTCTCACTTATTTCATAATTATACTAAATACCAGTAGGTTTATGGCGTTTTAGATGCACCGTTTTTACAGCGTACCTACATACATAATTATGTAGATTGGGCACACTCCCATTTATCGATTCATCACTACCATTATTATAATCTTTCCAGTTTTATTAGCCTATAAATCTTCGAAGCCATTGGTATTATAATATTAGATACCTATATAAACACAAAGCATCTCTATAGCTATTGTTTTGAGGCATGGTAGTATGTGTGTAGGTATGTACACATCAGTAGGTTTGAATATGAATTTTTAAAGTCAAACGAAGGGATCAGCTTAAATAGTAAACCGTGGACATAATTAAACTTAAGTGCGAGCTCATAATCTTTTATATTAGAATAGAAGAATCTCAAGTAGGCAGGTAGGCTCAAGACGACCAAAAGTGAACACCATGCAAAGGCTTTTTGCTGATAATAATTTTAAAAATTAATATCCATGGTAGTTTTTATGCCCAAAAGAAATTATACGGTAATTATAGGTTTACTTATGTCTAAAAGAAGCGACGTTATGTACATAGGTAATTACATATTATATCATAAACTCAGTAGGAAGACGAGAACGCATGGACAGATTTTTAGTATGCATGTGCTCAAGTCAAGATGCACGATGCACGATCAAGTCCGATATCATTGCGTAACCTTAACCTATCTAGTATGCAAATTTAAATAATATGTAATCTGCTGATTATTATTATTATTATTGTTATTATTTATAATATGGAATGGTGTGGCCACTGGTGTTCCATTAATAAGGGGGAAAATCTGCTAAAAAATTTGTTTCTTAAGCTCGACAGTGATGAGAAGGTACCTCGTGTAACGTCATCACAATATCGGTCACAACGACGTTATGCACATTTCAACATGTAAAATACATACACTGTCAAAACTAAAGAATCTTCAAACAGGAAAAAATGGATGTAACACGACAAAATTTAATTATGTTTAGTGTAATCATGAAAGCGATTAGAAAGCATTTTAAGTGCATCAAAAATTCATTCAGAAACCATCTTATACTAGTTTTGAAAACGAGCAATTTTTATTTTCCATTTTTTTGATTTTTTCGTCAATCGTCACTTTTTTATATTGCGCTTTTCCAAAGCGTCTGTTTTTTCTTGTTCGAGCTTTTTAAGAATGTCTAATTTTTCTATTTTTACTTTCTCTGAAACTGTCTATTTTTCCTTTTTTGAATTTCTTCAAAACGTCTGTTGCTTCAATTTATATGTTTTTTTAAAACTTTAATTTTTCATTTTACAATTTTTTAAAACGATTATTAATTTTTTTTTCCTTTTTTCAAAACTCCTGTTTCCGTGTTTAACGCACACGAGTATTACCTGTAAAATCGAATACACACATTACATGCACTTTATTTATGTTAACTTGAGATGCATCCTAACTGTCTTCATGTTTTATATGTAGATACATCAGTTTTTACAGTGTACACCTTGAGCCTCGAGTCTTGTTTAGCCTTACACAAGTTAAACCTCATTGTTCAAGTCGTCTCAATCACGACCTGTCATTGTCAGTTGAACTGTTCAAAAATACATAATAAGTAACTTTGAGCCCTCCGTCTCGGCACGTCAAAAAGGTCACAAGGTGTGGTTTAAATGTTGACAGATAATCGATGAAATTACTAAGATGAAGCTTATAATTTCATTCACATAGTGTGAAGATGATGTTGCTATTATGGAAATGGAAATTAGGACATTACATAGTAGAACTTTCGACTTTCTGCCGGTAACCATGTTAGACAATTCGGAATTCCGGAATGATCAGCGTGAGTATACATACTGTGCAATATAATACCAGTGGACCGTAACACTGAACTTTTTGGCGTATTCAAGGACATTTTGGCTATATAGCAACAGCAACAGTAATATACATCAATGAAAGACAGAAAGACACACCACGCCCTGCCTTTAAGACATTTTCTGGAATCGATCTCAAGTATGTACACAATTAGACCAGATTAATAGGTTCTCCGATTGCATCAAAGTAGCATCTCACAATCTCAGCTGACGCATTCATGAGATTGGGATACTAATTATACTGCAATTATAGCAAAGAACATACAACTACATATATGTACTTATATACTGGCATTCATGTTTAATTCCATACTTCTACCTGTATCATATGCTTCAGTTTTAAACCTTGGACTATATTATTGTGGTTTTCTGGAAGATACAGTGTAGACAAGTAAGGCATTTTTTCAAAAGTTAATTTAATTATACTGCAGTCAAGTTTGCGGTCAAAGTCAAGAAGAAAAGCATCGCCAGAATCTGAACTGCTGACATTGCAGATGTTAAATGTTAACATTAGACACTATAATTGGGACTGCCTACTAAGAATAAATGCATTACTGCAGATCAGTATCAGACTAGCCTTTAAATGAAAAAGCGTGTACTATCTATACTGTAAAAACTTGTGCAACTAAAATTTCAAAAACATACTCGGTTTTAGTGTATGAGTGCTGTTTGGATGTACATAACTCAAGTTGACCTAAAGTGCATCTGTATCTCACAGTCCAAGAAGTGTCCAAGACATTTTCTCAAGAAATTTTTCAAGAAAGGTTTCAAAATTATTAAATTGAAATTTTTTTAAACGTTTCAAGGTTGTCAAAAAAAGAAATAAAACGTTTTAAAAGTGTCAAAATAATTTTTGGAACATTGTAAAATTGTTTTAAGAAATACACTAAAATGGATTAAAATTAAAGTATGGCACCTTTTCCCTGCTTTAAGATTCTTTAGTTTTTACAGTGTATATCGTAATATTTTATAATGTTATACAAAGAGAAACTTGAAAGTGATGCACCTGTACATGTATTCACTATTCGACAAAATAATGCTAGCCGAAGTAAAGAGGCACATGGTTGCGGTTGCGAGTCAAGTGCTGTCTTAATACCTGTGTGTAAATGAAGTGCTTTTTGGCAAAAGGGCATAAATCCAATGCATTTCTACTGGACTTAGGCCCTTTTGCCAAAATACTCTACCTATGTATATTTAGTTACTTTTATACTGCGCTAGTAATAACATTGTATCTAATTATTACCGGATTGGGCTAGTAAGGCAATATTAAGGAATTATACTCTGATTTTTCTTGATCTTATTTTCAAACTGTTACACAGTAGTGCGGTTAGTGGTTCAAAGCTATCATTAATTTGATGGTAGTTCAACGTATGCACCTATGTACGTAATTTCCCACAGAGTCTTGCTTAGATTTTGACCTCATGCATGGAGAACGCTAGACCAGTTTTTATTCTTTGGAGTTCCTTACGCTTGAAAAATTTGAAATGGTATTATGGAACCATACAAAAGCGTTTAATGTTCATTGTCTAATCGTTTTCTGGGGGAAAAGGCACGATTTAGCCTTCAAAAAACTAAACTCGTGTGCATATACGCAGATACATATCTATGCGCAAGAACAGCGTGCAGATACATAGTGGATAGATACTGAAACACTAAAACTAATCGTGACACCGAATCCATTTACTCATCTTTGCAGAACTGATAATGACTCGAGTTTTTCGACAATACACTCGATCGACCCACCTCAGTCGTCTGTCCTTAGCATCATCATCCCACTTGAAATTCTTGAAAAGACAAAAGGTATTCATTCCAACGGAAACTTGAAAGTTTTTGCAATTCTTTTATTTTTTGTTACAACTACGACAAGCAAAGATGTTTACAAATGTAGAAAAGTACACTAAAAACGAAAAACAAGAAACAGGAAAAAATGCAGTATGTTACTGGCGTTTGAAGAGAGTCGTTTTAAGAAGCACCGGTTTTGCAGTGTAAGCGTAGCAATATTTTACCGAAAATCCTGATTTAGTAGCTTATGCTGTGATAGAAATCACATTCCTCAACACATATATGTATATCTTTGAAAATAGTAGTGCACGTAGGTGTAGGTACATGTGCTTACTTTTGTTAATTTTATTTTTACATTACCTTTATGACGCAAAGCAACTTAGTACGTAGAAGGATCTTTTGATCGGAACAACAAATAGAATTTTAATTTCATTGAAGGAGGCTAAGCACACTGACTAAACAAACACTGAATTAAATAATATGCCACGTATGTGTTAATATCTAAGATAGTAAATTAAATTTTGAAAAAAACTAGAATTTTGTCATATAGGTACACTTTATAAGTACATACTTCATGCCTTACGAAAGATTGCGACAAATACTGACCAGGAAACATTAAATATTTTTTCTAGACTTGTTTATTACTCACATTAGCATGGTAAGGCTATGTAGGATCTTTTTTCCTCTCCCATTACAGATATTTGTATAATAAGGTATATTTACATTTTATAGGTTGTATTGAAGAATTATCCCCTATGCAGTAATTTACATTGTTATAGCATCATACGTTATAAAATAATTCGTTTCCAACTTTGCAAGTGAAACTCAAATGTCCGGCCTTCACATTTTCCCGGATTGCGCCAAACCCAATTAACAACAAAAAATAGTTTGACGCAAGTCGTTCTTTGGTAAATAATAAATAAATTTACAAAATTAGAATAAAATTAAAAACATTTTTTTTCAGTCACAGTTAATACATTAGGAGTGTGTTTATTTGTTATCATACATTCAGCTCAGTTGCCGGCTGATAGCTAATTTCAAATTCGTTCGCTATTTGCATTTCGTTTCGTAATCCGAATGGTTTCTGTTTTTGTCGGAAATCTTAATTTTTAATCTCTCGTTAAATACCGACTAGACTATAGCTAATTGAAATGTCAATGAAGATTAAATAATCTGAGGCGCAAAAAAGCACTAATGGAAATCGCATTGTAGTAACGCTTTTGTTGTTCGTATATGTAGATTAATGCTATGTGGTACATGTAAACATGAATGACGATGGTCTTATCGTCCAAATTGCAACATCTAAATTCGAAATTCCCTTTGTTTTTACATGGGAAAAAAATCCAATCGATCTAAAATCCACGATGTGATTGAATAATTCTACACACAGTGAGTCATTACACCAATGCTTTCAGTAGCGATTCTAGGGGTGGGCAAAGCAGTCACTTTGCCTACCCCTAGAATAGGATTTCCCCTGAGTAGGATTTCAGAAATATTTTGAAAACATCTTATAAAAGTTCCTTTTACGGTTTGATACTTGTTTTGAAGTTTTATAAAAGCCCGTCTGCTTGGTCTTTCCCAGAATCGCTACTGTTCCAAACCCTTAAAAATAAAAGATAAACATTTTGAAAACAGCGTGAAAAATGTACGCTTTGAAAATACGCAAAAGTAAAATATAAACATTTTCAAAATGTGCAAAATAAAAAAAATTTAAAGTTTTCAAAAACAGTCGCAGTTCAAGATACCTTTTTATTAATACTTTTTTGGTGAACTTAAGATACATCCTGAGCACAATTATACTAAATTTAGTAAAATTATGCGATTAAGTAGGTTTTTATGGCGTTTTAGATGCATTTTTCTGTTATAATATTCTCTAGTTTTTACATTGTAAGCAATAGAATAGAACCCCCTTTGTTTTGTATAATGCAGAATTCGTAAAAAAATGATACTAGCTTATATTATGATTGACTGAAGAAAATGATTGCCGTTGATAATGGAGACGGAGACAATAAAATAATGATAGCTTTTATGTTGGGATAAAATTTTGCATGAAAAACACCTTAGTAGTAATCTGTTCGCACGATCGGTGAAATAAAATATTGAAAAAATCGATGCATGTATTGGCGTTTTTAAATAATACGCATTCAATTATTGATACCATCGAATGCGTTTGAGAAGTCGTGCACGAAGCGAAAAGTATCAACTACCGACAGTACATACTTATAGGGCTACAAACCTACCTACCTACATACATACATACATACATACATAAATGCAATACACAGCCACAAAATTATTGTGGTGTGGCAAGTTGTCAATGAATAATATAAGACATGTTGGAGATTCAGAATTTATTGTTCGAATTTGAACCGAACAAACAAATATTCTAATACTTGCAAAAAATTGTCTACACCAACCAGCACTCCTCTTTAAACACTTTGTGCTTATGATGAGCACTATGAATCGGACCGATTGACACGTTGCTAATAAATAACCAGCAAACCAGCAATAATGGGAAGCATATAGGTACATATGTATGGATTTATAATCCTACAGATACCTATGAGGATAATACCTAAAGGAATCTAAGACCGATAATCCAATGGTTTTATTCTTTCTCAGAACGTTAAGAAAAACCTCAATTCAGTGTAAGGTAATTTAACGACAGTGTAGCTATTTGTTTTACTCCAACAGACAAACTTAAAAGGAATCTAATTTTTGTCAAAAGGAACGAGTAATCGAAGGTGAACCAAAAAATTACTTGCGATTGGACAAAACAATATGTGCACATAATTATTGATTGCATGAGTACAACTGAAATCGTAAACCTTTATGTGGTTTTGGAATTGAGTGTGAGTGTGATGAGAATTCAGCGGAGGAAACTTGTATGTATTTACTTTGTAGACATATAAGGATCTGCATTTATTTTTATGCTTCCTCAAATGTAGGCTAGGTTTGGTAAGATTATGTAACAAGTATTGGTCCCCCGGAGAGACTTTGCGGATCTGGGATTCTCATTAGTGATAGTGAATGCATGCATATATACATAGGTAATTACAAGTGCAGTTCCTATGCCTATACTATCTTTGTATTTTCATACCTATCAAAAGTTTCCTACTGATCACCTGGCTGGATGAAGAAGGTTATTATCGCAAATCGCAACGAACGCGCCACACGAAACAAAACATTCAATGAAACTTCCAAACGTTACTAATCGTTGCACATAAAAAATCGCAGCGACGTTGACGTACCTTTTCACCTGCCGACTAATACAGGAATGTGTGTATTACGTTTGTAAGTACACAAACAAACCAGCAAGCATTCATTTGGGGATGGCCAAAGCTAAAGAATCCCACTGGGTAAGTGTATGTTCGAACAAATCTGTAGCTGTAGTATATGTAGTTGCTGCAAACTCATCTATCATCATATCACATCATCATTATCATCTACAGAATCCTGGAGCTGAACCGACATGGCAGAAAAGCCTTAATTTATAGGTATTCTCCATGGTCGACGATTATGATTAAAGCATGAAAGGAATAATCACTTTTTTGCTTACTCTACATGACACAATGAAAAGAATTAATTGAATTATGAAATCCTTGTTTATCTTATTTGTGTCCGGATATTTGGATGGAAGAGAAGACCAGAAACAAAACAACAAAGTAAAGGATCAATTTACCTAGTCATAAAATATATCAGTTGAGCCTATTCCGGCATATACATACATACATAGTATAGTAAAGGGAATCTTATTATATCACGTAACCGACATGTGAAGAGCAAGAGCATCCATTTATGAAGTTAGACTTGAATTCAACTGTTTAATGGCAAAAGATTATAAGTCCATTGGATTTTCACTAGACTTAGACCTTTTTGCCAAGACGCTCTTCATGTAAAATTGTTGTCATCTAAGAAAAATCCATCGCCATGCGATTCTTCGTCGAAGACAGAGCTTTACAGAATGCAAAAAATAATATTGATACTGCATACAATAAAAGCAAATGTGTGTCATGTGAGTCCTAGAATGTACAGGCGTTCACGAAAGCATATACCTACGCTAATATTTTTTGGGTCAGTAGAAAGAAGTTGGGGATTATTTATGATTGCATTCCTTCATTTAGACATGAGAGTGCAACAATTGGAATAATATTACACGTATCATTATACTAGGTACAATGATATATCATTTATCATGGCAGCATTCTACTACTCTTCTTCTTCTACATACATAGGTTAGCATCCTTTCAAATACTTACGATGGTAGTATGTATGTATTTCTCATTATAAGCTCATAGGCCTACACTGTAATGCACCTACACTACG
>JAAXYX010002112.1:0-18925 GCA_036851915.1 Ptenothrix huangshanensis | reverse complement strand
CCCTCACACATTCACATGTGAACAACATACACACCGCATTGCTATAGGCCTCCTTAGCACATCCTCATCTAATATGAATGAGATAGCTAGTCGTTGAGCAAGAGGAGTATATCCATACATACATATATAGAGTACCTATATAAAGAGTATTTGCAAACCCAAGCCCAACCCGTCGCAGTTCCACTATACACTTTCACTACATGTATTTAAGAACATGCATGTATGCATGCATGCATGCTCCAGTAGGAACGCAGATGACCGGTAATTATTTACTTTTCTTATTCTAATAAATGTAACTGAATTCGGCCAGGTAGGTCGGCTCTTTCCTTGTCTTCCCTTCCACTGCGGGGAATTACTTTGGAAGATTATAGGTGCAAGATGGGTGGGATTGTATTATACAGCGAGCCCGCAGACGGTGTCACGATCTCCTCAATTCATGAGCCGTTTCCCTTCCCATGTCCGGAGCACACAGTCGTACATAATTGGATACGATTGGCATTCAGATGAGGAGGAGAAGGGATTGAGGCAAGCTCTGCGGAATTATTCTTCCTTGAGCCTGTCATAACATTGACCTGCAGCCATCGTGTCCACCTTCAAGGTTCCTTAACTAGCCACATCAGTCTTCCCCTTTGCCTCCTCCTCCTCCTTCTCCTCCTTCTTCTTTCCAGCATCCCAAGACCAAGACCAAGACCAAGGAGCAACTGATTTTTCCAATTTCCCCGGTCATGGCATGGATTCCCCCGTCTAGATGCTCCGCACGTATTTATGAGGAATACGTATTTAAAACAGTGGTTTTTGGGATTATCCCATGCTCTCTGTCTCTCCACTCGTACATCCTTAATCTTGGTTAATCATAGATTTGTATGTTGAATAGTGGATGTCTTGACGGAGGCAGTTAAGGAAAGTGTGAATTCCCGAGAATTGCCTGGGATAGTGAGCCAAGACATGTTCGTGATGGTTTCCCTCCTACCCACTGATCAAGCTTGTTGCCCATTTTATTTATCGTGAGGAAATGAAATTGCTTGTATTGATATTCTGGTACGATCAGTGTCCTGATTACTCCATCCTCCGTGATTTGGAGTGTGTGCAAAGAATCAAGATTTACTTGGTTTCTAACTTGGAGTGTAATATGGCATAAGAAGCGATCCATGACTAGGTTGATTATTTATCTGCCCGAGAAACGGCGGCAAGGGGCCCGTTTTTTGAACAAAAAATAAAATGCCTTGCTCTCGGGTGTCGCTGCCAAGCTTGGTTGCCTTACAGTCTTCCGAGTCGAGCTTTCTTTTTGGCCGTCAGCTCACCTTTTATGTAGATAGAGTCCTGGTTTCTTTGTATGCTGCTTTGCTTCTTCTTCTTCTTCTTCTTCTTCGTCGTCGTCGTCGTCGTCTTCTTCTTCTCCTTCTTCTTTCTACTGGATTGTATTGTCTGTCTACATAGAGATAGTTTGCTTTTGGAGACAGTTTTAGTGGGACGACTGTTAAGCTCGTTCCTTCTTTCCTTCCTTTCTTACGTCACAACTTTTACCCTTACTATTGATACACAATAGATATGTGGACTATTAGATTACAGAGGATGTTTCCCAACGAATATTTTCTTTTTGTCGCCTCGTCTTGTCATATTTTATTTCATCCTGGCCCTCCTCCAGATATCTCCGTGTAACAAATAAATAGAGTCTCGGAGACAAATAGAAAAAGCGGAGAGTGCGAGAGGAAATGTTAGTTGGACTCTCTTCCTCCGAGAAGACTATGGATTAGAGCTGTAAAGGAAGTGTGGGAAACATTGGTGGGACATTGTGTTTAAGGACGAATAATACTATTAAATGAACTTGGTTGAATACTTGAATCTACTTTAGGTAGGAAGTCTACGCGTGGTAACAGCTTTCCTGGATGATTCCATAGAGTAAATTGGAGGATAGACTCTCGTCCTCTTCCTCGTCACTCTATACTCTATCTCTCTATCCATCTACCTATCTCGTCTCACTCCTTCAATCATGTTTTATGTACACACTCGGATAAATGGGAGAGGTCAGAATGAGTCGGCATTTCTGGCGGTTGACATGCATTTAAAAACATGTCATTATAACTATCTGCGAAATGAACTTCTTGAGGGAAATTGCGAGTGGGAAATGAATAGGGAAAGGAAAGGCAACGGCTGCCTGATCTTGTCTCGACTTGTCTCGTCCTGGCCTGGCCTAGCCTGTCTGTTCCTCCGTGAGCCCTGTTGTGCCACGTGGGTGTATGAGATAATGTATTCTTACGAAGAACCTCATTTGGAAGTCACTGCGCCATTAGCTTACTTTTTTGGTTTTCCTCGCATTGCGAAAAAGAGGGAGCGTGAGAAAAGAGATTTGACTTGAAATTATTGTTGCCATCTCCTTTGTGAAAACCCATTATCCACCCACATGTCCTTAGCTTCACGTGACCAGTTGCCTTGTGTGAGCATTTCCAAACGGTTAGTGCCTAATGTGAGCACGAACAACATCAAGAGACTACACAGTCGACTACACTACACTACCTGTGCCTGTGCCAGCTCGGGGTTTCGGGTTTCTAGTTTTTAGTAGTTTGTCCCGGATTCGGGATTCGGAGCTGGAGCTGGAGCTGGAAGTGGAAGTGGAACTGGAACTGAAACTGGTGATGGTTTTGGAGTTGGAGCTGGAGCTGGGAGCTGGGAGGCCGAAGCTGAAAGGCTACTTGGCTTCCGTGTAGGTTGAGCTTGTGCTTCCGCGACCTCTCTCAAGTCGCAAACCTCGGAGAGGAAACACCGTGGACATGTTATATTCCTTTTGTGTTGAGAGCTGAGACTCTAAGCTTGTGGCACCTTTCCCACTTTGTCTACTTCTTGAGGAAATCAGTTTTGGAAAACAGTCCGAGTGTCTCCTCCACTCAGAGAGTCTCACGAAGTACAATATTCATTGGTTTCCAGGCTCGGAGTGAGGAGCCAAGCGAGGGAGAATGAGCGCGGACTGGGAATAGGTGCAAGAGTTTCTATCTCCAGCGGAAATCCTCCGAAAGCCGTGCATTTCCACGGGAAAATCTCATCTGCGTTTCCGCACTGGGATGGCATAAGTCATGGCGTACTTTCGCTTTTGTTTTAGACTCGACCGGAATCCGGAATAAGGGAATGGGTGTAGTGGAGTGGGCATTGGAAAATGTCTTATTGTTTATACACCGTCATCATTCCCGTCTTGTCTTCCCTCTACCCCCGGTATAATGCATCTAATGTTGTTTTTGTCACGAATACAATAGCGGCTTTAAGGTTTCCGTTTATGCTCTTATCGTTAGCCAGGCCAAAATGCTTCTGCCACACATACCCCAAGTCTAATCCTCCCTGTCTCATTTTCACCGTTCCACAGTTCCTCTTTCACGTTTTGCATTGCTTACCATTCCTTCCCTTGGATTATTAAGGTTACTTATTCTTTATTTCTGTCATCCGAGTGCCGCATAACAGTAATAATATCAAGTTTTCATTCTTATTCCCTCCTTTCCTCCTTTATTCTCCACCTCGATAGCTATTCTCCTTGGGAAACCACTCTTTACTCGCTTATTAGCTTTCCTCCTGTCCTGTATCACGGCCTCCGAATCCGAATCTTCGTTTGGTTTGGTCTTTCTGCTCGTCGTGCTTGGACTCCAACTACATATAAACCACACGGCTCCAAAACTGATTCTCCTTCTAGCCCTTTTAACTAGAATTCTTAGCGGATTCAGATTTTCCACTTTTTCGCGATTACCCAATCAGTGGGTTACGTATTACGTACATACATACATCCCTTTATCATGACATCCTTTCAGTCTCCCGCTTCACGAATATCCACCATACTCACGACCATCTGTGGGAAAAAACTGCGGAAACATTTGCATCGCTCTCGAAAATAATTATGAGTTGGTCTTTCTGCATTCCCCTGGTGAATTTGGTGGTTGGGGAAGGTTGTTAGGAGGAGTAGAGGCTGCCGCTTCTCTAGTCTTCCTCGTAGGCATTCAGTTTTTATAAACAAATTTGGGTTTTCGGGTAATATTACTCAACTGTCAGGGAAAACAGTAAACTGTACTGAAGGGTAAATCAACGCTGTACCACCGATGAAAAAAACCTGTCATGGTTGATTCCGTGTAATCAAATAACATTTTGCGCTCATCATCAAGTCTTTCAAGTCTTTAGTATAGTAAGTATACGAAGAAAAAGAGGATACTGCGCCTCTATACCTCTATAGTATTACGTTATTAGCACTTCCACTTATAGTCCTACTTATAGTATACCTATGGATATACCTACATACACAGCTTCTTTCGCCATGGCCGTGGCCATGGCCATGGCCATGGCCATAAGCCACGGTATAATATGATAGCATCACGTAGCTCTATATAAGTAGGTACCTAGATATATATATACGTGTATAGATAGATAGATAAAATACTTATAGACGTGGGTCTAAATTACTCCAGCTTTTTTTAGGTACTTCT
The DNA here is from genome assembly GCA_036851915.1 of Ptenothrix huangshanensis. NCBI lineage: Eukaryota > Metazoa > Arthropoda > Collembola > Symphypleona > Dicyrtomidae > Ptenothrix > Ptenothrix huangshanensis. Next base: position 14,471 of record JAAXYX010002112.1, on the reverse strand, counting down.
TAGGTCTATCAGGAACAAAGAAAAATGCGCTCTTGATTTGAGTTGTGAGTGTTTGGGCTTACGTTGGAATAATTTATGGTCTTTTTAAATTAACTAAGGAGTGGCGCCCAAGTAGCGTCGGCTCGAGTGTGAGTGTGTGTATCTTTGTGTGAGTGCTTAGAGTGTGGTGTGAATCGAAATGAAAATCGAAATAATTAAATACCTAGTTAAATAATTTTGTAGAGTTTTAGTAGTGTTTTTTTTGGGTGCTATTCGTCATCATTTCCGTACATATCTCGATAATTTGCTGTGGTGTTTTTATTAGTCAGCGTTTTCTCTCTCCTCCTTTCTTCTCTTTTCACTTCTTTTCATTTATTCTCCTTTTCTTTTTCCTTTTCTTTCCTTTCCTTTTCTTCTTTCCCTTTCCACATGAAAGGAAACTTACCAAGGAATTAGGAATTACGGTTGATGATTGATGAGTGGTGATTGATGTTTGCTTTTTCCTTTGTGTAGCTGAAAGTTTGCGAGTTTTCTTCCTCTATGATTCTAATGACCTACCTACCTACCTATACTTACCTACCTACTATATACTACGCTCTTGTCTAATTTTGCATACATTTCAAATATGTTGTAAGTTTGACTTTGGAGTCGTGAACTGAATGTTGATTTCTTTCTGTCTCATTGATTCTCATTTAGCTGTTCCGGATTAACCCCGAACCAGTTTTAGTAAGTCTCTTCACTTACTGTGCAGCTTGTCACATTATACTTATGAATATTCTACACTTTTTGAGTAGAACTCGTATTTACTGTCCTGCCTCGGTTTATTTACAAGGGAGAAAACACTATTAAGATTTTTTGTGCGGATCATTTCCAAACACTAACACTAATACGCTATAGTTTTCCTCTTCCTCCCAACGAAAGACCCAGAATAACCCTAACGCCTACTTACTTCATAGTAGTATTTTATTTTAGTATTTTCGTCAGCCCTACACTTTTCCTAAGACTCAGGTAATATGGTAGGTTACGGTAGTTGAAATGCAGGACAAGATCTGATCCCACACGATTCTTACTTACATAAGGGAAAGGGATAGGGATGTGGTAGACGTTTTTGTATAAGAGTATTTTTGAATAGGTTTTTTTTTTTGAATTTTTGAATTCATTCACGAGTCGAAAAGTTGGTCCGTGTCTTTGTAAGCCTTTGCCGAGAGGTTGAGATTTTGAGAGACCTATAACCTACCTACTTAGTACTCTGGCACATACTATGGCCTATATATATACATATACAGCGACTTTGTTTTCAACTTGACGATATCGAATTAGCCATTTTTATTTGGAGGGGAATTTGAAAAAGTTTTTTCGGATTTGTTTTGGTTTTGTTTTGGAGAAACCTTTACACTCTGAGCAAAAATGAAACTAGTTTGTGTTTTGTTGAGCTGTTGGATTTAAGGATTGGATTCAGAATGTGGTTGTATTCAAATTGATAATACATTCTTGGTTGGGCGCATTATGAATGATCCCGGGCTGCATAATGTGAGCGTAACATGACATGTCTGCGAACAGAATCTACAAGGGATCAGTTTCTCTACTAATTTGAATAAAAGAAACCATGTTTTTTCTTCACGGGGATCCAACTACATAAATAGTTGAAAGGCTTTATTCCTCTAGTTTCCTCTGTGCGGAATACTCGAGGAATTTTCCAAGCCTGTGTCTGTGTGGATATGTACTTGCGAAAGTGCCCACGTGTGTACATACCTACCTTCATGTAGTCCTTATAAGAATACGATATTGTGATGGAGTTATACTTTTTTTCTTTCGAGTACTACACACACAGTCGTAATTGTGTTGCTTGGGAAAGTATACATGACTACCTTTATGAACGTGATGGTAGTTATTTAGTAAAAAAAAAGAAACCGAGTGTGTAATTTGCTCAGGGTAGGAACTGTTTCTGTTCTTTTTATTATGAAAGATTAATTGCTCTTTGATAAGTTAATTACACGGCCATGGCGTTACTGGGTAAATCGAGAGATACGAAGAGAGTCCTTTTTCACAGCCAATCTTTTTTTCAAGGCAGCCAGAGTTGATTTTTGATGGTTACGGCCTTGTTTTTTTGGTGCAAACGCCTTACGTTTCGTCTGCCTCTCTGAGATATTTTTGCGTGAATTTTGTTGTCACAAGTTGGCAGTAGTTTTTTTGTGCTGTTTCTGTCTTCACTTCTTGACAACCGAGATATCTTTTGAGTCATGCGTTTTTGGGAATGACAGAATGTAGTAGAGCTAAGATGGAGGGAGAGTGTCGAGTCTGTAGTTGGACTTGGATAGTTTAGCGTGGGTTTGGACTTGAGGGGAGATGGGTGAGGTTTTGAGTGTACCCTACACACTTGTTTTAATAATTGTGAATGAGGATTTAATGTGATGGGTTTGTGTTTACTAATCAGATTTTTGTACGAGCCCTTTTTGACTACGACCCAATGGAGGACGAACTGATTCCATGCGCACAAGCAGGCATCTCCTTTAAAATCGGTGACATTCTCCATGTGATTTCAAAAGACGACCCCCACTGGTGGCAAGCACGGCTGGATACTCCAGCCACGTCGGCCTCTTCAACATCGTCGACTTCATCAGGAGCTTCCTTGGGACACACTGCAGGCTTAATCCCTTCACCTGAGCTCCAAGAATGGCGATTTGCTCATGCCGTCGGTAGTAGTGGCAAGTCACCTGGTGGTAGTTCGTGTAAGTCGGGGAAATCTCATAGTCAGAACAATGGGGTGAATAGTTTGATGAATTTTGACGGACACAACGGTGATGGGGGCCGGGGTGGGAGTAATGGGGATGACAGCAAGATCAGTTGTAGCCTTTTTGGGAAGAAGAAGAAGACCGAGAAGAAGGACAAGTACTCAGCGAAGCACAATGCAGTCTTCGACTCGCTCGAGCTAAACACCTACGAAGAAGTTATTCGCCTTCAATGTAAGCACCAACTTGTTCTCTCTTTTTATAGTTTTGTCTTGCCCGTCTCTTCTTTCCTCTTTATGAGTTGCTGAGTTTCGGAAAGTGTGGCCGGGTCTCCAGCTCTGACTGCTGCCTTTCACTTTTCGTCGACTAAGCATCACGTAGTTGTTGGTCGGAGTTGCTCAACCTCGTGCCGCTATGTTCCGATGTATCTGTCGCTCTTAGTTGGAATCGGGAAATTCTTAACTTGTATTCCTGAGTGGCAGGATATGCCGGCTTGAATACATCTAGTCTGTCGGAAAAATTGGCATGTTCCGTAAGTTGGAGATGCACACTACACTGTGTGGGTCTGAGGGCGAGAGGAGAGAGCGTCGTCTTCTCTCCTTCGACCTCTGCCTGCAGATAGTCCATCACTTACGCATCGCAATACATACACGCCTCCGCCGCCTCACCCCTCCATACCAAAGCATACCAAAGGCAAAGGCATACCACTGCCTGTGAGCATGGATCAAGGTGAAAGTGATGAAATATGTGCCGGAAAGTTCACATGGCTTCATGAAAGATGCATTATGTATTTGTTAAGATTTAGTAAGTGTGCACACCCATACGAGGACAATGGAGTGTTTGTATAGTCACTTCTATTTATCAGCATTATGTTGAGCTCGGGAATTGTCAGAGTATTTTTTCTAAAGAATAATAGCAGATACATGAGAAAACCTTGAATATAAGGCAAGAAGCTGTTTTCAGATTAGTGTCTAGGGACTTGGCTAGATTTTACTTGTGTGTCAACGCCTGCAACCTTCCTTCTGTAAGAATGTAAAAGTAAAAACCAACTTCCTACTCTCACTCTCCTCGGCCTACTCATTTCTTTCTTTCCAGCCGGCTTCATCTTTCCCATTCCTCCTGCTTCCTCCTTCCCTCATCCCAACCCGCGTAGGTATTTACTTGATTCACTTTCTCTCTCTCCGTCCAGCCTCAAAAATGCCGAGCGAATCGCGATGATGAGGCAAAGATTCGAGAGTAGCTACAGCATCCGACCAGGAATTAGCACACTCTCACACTCTCACACTTGTTTTATCCCCGGTACGCCTACTTCTCAATAAAGTAGCCTAGGCTCTACCTACCCCTACCTCCCTGCCTCTTATAAATACCTACGAGCTTATAGGCCTTCACCCTTGAGGATGAAGGAGCACCATATTGGCAACCATGGCATGGGTCTCCTACAGCTCTCACATGACGTGTTATACTTTATTGCAAGATTAGAGCATGTCGCAGGCAATTTTTCCACCTATCGCATCCCAACCTCGCACATTTACGTCTGCGTTCAAAAACATAAAGTTATTTTAATGCCAATTGAAAAGCATTTAGTAAGTTTTTATCCAAACTTTCTCCTCCTTCTCGTTCCCTCGGTTCCGCTTTGATCTTTTTCAAAATTCATGTATGCATAGTCATCTTCCCGGATCGCGTTCGCCTAATGTAATAATAATAGCTGATAGCTGTAGAGTGGCGAAGATGAAGATAGCACGTCACTTTCCTCCGTTTACACTTGCCAACCATCCCAATTTCCTCTGTCCATCACCTCCTCATCTGAGGCGGGAAGGAACCACTCAGATTTCCCCACTCGCTCGCTCTCCTTCTCTCTCTCTCTCTGTCTCTCTCTGTCTCTCTCTTAGGTCAGGTCACCAGGCGAGCTAACGAGTCCCCGTAGAAACAAACAGAGGCTGTTCATGTGTGAGTGCATGGGAGTGTATTAGGTGTAAAGTCATTATCCAGGAGAGTCGAGAGAGACGGAGTTTCCATGACTATTTCAGTGCGCACGAGGATGAGGATGGCTGAGCTCGTTTCTTTCTTCTCGGTCGGCGTTTCTGTGGGTGTTTACTCATTAGGAATTAATATGCTAAAGGTTGAGATAGAAATTTGTGAATTGTTAAATTGTAGTCGACTTGGACGTTTAAGGGAGAATTGGTCGTTGACTTTTTTGTTGGTTCGTTGAGAGGGTGCAGGGAATTCTATTATGACAAAGATTGCTATCATTTGGTAAATCGCATTTCATTAATCATACTATGAATTGGAGCCGAGGTAGAGTGTGGAGCGGCGAGGGAAAGTGAAAGAGGAATGGAGGAATGGGAAAGGTGGGTATGGGTCGTATTATTCTAGGCCCGGTCGTGTTGGTGCTCCGGGTCTCGGAACTCGCTCCGCTCGTCTCGTCCTACACCCGGGCGGTTTTTTCCCGTGTGCACGGTTCGAGTGAGCATGGGAAGTACGAGGCATCTGTGCTCATCTTTGGAAATCATGGCTGCTGTTCCCTCAAACTCTTAGTTTGCCAACTTAATTTGCTAATATAATTTGGAGAGAAAAAGGCAGGCGAAAGCGTTTATTTGAGGCGCATCACATCCTTGTTCGCAGTAATGTCTTGAGCGTTATTAAATATTCTGTGTCATTCTCACATTGGCCGTACGGCATGCCGTTGAATTTCTGTTTAAAGAATAATTACAAGTAAAATAAGTGATTTTCAGAGCGTACATAACTCTGTGTTTGAGATGAGAGGAGGTAGATGTGAAGTGGGCTGGGATATGCATAGATGGTTGGAGTTGAAGGCGTGCTGTCTCGGAGACTGTATATCTACGGTCCCAGTGGAAGTTCGCGGCCGTCACATAGAGCTACAACTTTGTCTCATTAATATAAATTACCGTGACTATGTGTAGTGGGATCTGTAGTGGTTTTTGGAGCAGCAGTCAAATTCTGACTGATTCTTGTGCCGTGGTAAGGACAGGAATAAGTAATAGGTGTAGTTGTAGGTACACGGTAAGGGAGTATCAGGGAAATAAATTATTTCTCGCACGGTGCTGGGCCTCGGTGTGGGAGAAGAGGCCGGCTTCAGAGAGGACCTGTCGATTAGTGTATGATGTAATTTAGGTATATGAGCTTTTAAAAATGAATTTGATGCCGTAAACCTATGGCGAACATAATCAATAAGGCGCAGTGTAAGTACAAAGGAAATGTGCGATTTTTCTCTGATGGTTTTTAAAATAAGGTTTGCATCCGCAATATCGATCGCTTCGTGGAGGAATGTAATCCAAGTGAAGCGGCGATTAATGAAAGTTTTTGATGCAGTATAAATACATACGGACTTGATCTAGTATGTCGTGTGGTCGTGGCTTATCCACGTATATTTTTTGCTCGTGTTGTCACAACTTGGCTATATTGCTGGTTATAGTTAATAAATTGTCCGCATTCCATTGGGTACTTAAGTATGGTGTAATACTGTCGTTCCACCGCTCGTCCTCCAAAGGACTAAGACGGGTCGTATAAAATGTCGTAATTTTAAGTGTAATTTTGTGTGTCAATTTGATAGCTTTCCGACGAAAGAGTCTGGTACTCCTTGGGGCGCACGGTGTGGGACGTCGTCACATTAAGAATTGCTTGATTTCACGACACCCGGATGTATACGCCTATCCCATCCCACATACGACTAGAACCCCTAGGCCTGACGAAGAAGATGGACGTAATTACTACTTTGTCTCTCATTCAAAAATGATGGCTGATATTGCAGCCAACGAGTACCTCGAGTACGGCACACATGAAGAGGCCATGTATGGCACTAAGTTGGCCACAATCCGCCGGATTCAAGCTGAAGGTAAAGGTAAATAATGGAAATTTCTCTGTCTAGAATATAAAAGCATCCGTTGTAGCTGCAAGTGGTAGACGTAGAGCTCATAGATAATGCTTTTGTTCGTACCGTGACGTCTTAAAAATCCCCTCAAATACTCGATCGTCCCTCACTCCAAGATGGACTGCAATATAAAGTGACCTCATTCATATCCTTGAACGGGAGCGAAGTTGAAATCACAAGTGAGATCCAAAGAATTTCACACACAACTCGTACGTGATTAGACAAACCGTTCATCTTCAACTTTTGATTCCGCCAACTGAAAATCACACCTGCATGACGCATGAAGCCATGTACTCCCGCTTTCCGTATTCCCTTAGACTAACCACACACACCAACACCAACTGCCTCATCCTCAGCCAATCCTCCCAATGCTACAATCTTGTTAAATAATACTGCCTTATTTTCCCTTGCACTTGAACAGGTCTAGTGGCTATTTTAGACGTCGAACCTCAAGCAATGAAAATACTTCGTTGTGCAGAATTCGCACCTTTTGTTGTCTTCATCGCGGCTCCTGCGCTCAATACAGTGGCTGATGTAAGTATCAATATATAATTATACATGTAGCTGTATGTACCTATTTACAGATTGTAGTGTGTCGAGAGCCCTCATGGTTTCTTAGACTACGACAGCTTTACACCGAACCTTTTATCTGCACCAGTTGTGCAGGGGAAAAAACTTGCCATTTATCACACTTATCCTCCCGTATCGTGGGTTACGGCACGGACAGTTAAGTACGAGAAAAGTGAATTTGTTTGAACGTTGCTAAAGTGACACTGTTGAAAGGTAGATCCTTTCCGTGCCCACTCCGATCCCTTTGAAATCTAATCGTAACTTAGATCCCATAAAAGTGCAAAGTACATTCAAATTGACTTTTAACTCGAACAAGTTGATAAGTCAGATAAGCAAGTCTCTCTGTCTTTATGGCTCGGTCCGAAAGGAAAGGGAAGCGGAGCCCAGCCCAGCCTATGGCAGGGGCACTGAGGTTTTTTCCCGTTATGAGAAATAGGACGGGCCTGGGAGTTGAGTAATTTGAGTTAATTCCAATGAGTTTCTGAACTTGATGTTGTGCTGTATAATACATTTATTTGGTTGTCGGACTGCGTGTGCACACATACTTGAAGCTGTCATGTGTGGCGATCGCGATAGGCCGACAGCAGGCGACCATGTTGATGGTCACGGCTGGTTGTTCCCGTTCGATCAGTCAAGTACTTGGATGGTTGATGCGACTAAAGGACTTTTCCTGTATTTTCCCAACAGTTTGATGGGAGTTTGGAGCGACTGGTCCGAGAGTCAGAGATTCTGCGAAGAGCATACGGTCATCTTTTTGATATGGTGATTGTGAACAATGACATCGAAGAAACCATTTCGATACTCGAAGCCACCATGGAAAAGATTCACTCTCAGCCTCAGTGGGTTCCTGTGTCGTGGGTTTACTGACCGGAGTTATGTACAATGCTGAATCTTTTCTAGTGAAATCCGTTTCGTGTGTACCAAACTATTAACCTTCCTTTTTCTACAAACATAATATTAAGTCAAAACATTTACTGCTACCTGACTACTGCGACGAGGACGACGACGACGGCCGCAGTTGCATTCTCTTGACAAGAATTTCAAAGAATTTCAAAGAATTTCCAAGTGATGGAAGACGGGCTCCGTATGAACCGAATTCCAACCCGCGTCCGCAGCCAAGTCTGTGGAAATTGTCTCCGGATTATTTCAGTCTGATTCAGTGGGATCTTCGTGCAAGATCCTCGGCTTGTTTCTCTATATACAATGACTTTTACTCTCCACGTCAACATCTGGTCAATGTTTTTTGCCATTTTTTGGTGTCAAACATATTCAAATCCACATCCGCATCCACCTCCACCTTCGCCACAGGAAGAACAACAGGAAAACGAAGGAAACAAATATTATTTTCTCGGTACTATATCTGCCTCTATCGATTAGAATGTGGATTTGGGTGCGTCTGCGGGTAACATAACATTATATATCACAGACAAACTTTCTCTTGCTCCAACATCGTTCTCCTTCTCCGACTACTGCTGTGCTCCACTATTACTTCCAATCTTGAGTTACGCTTTAGATGCCACTCATTCGTCAGTACTTATACTCCTAGTTTTCTTCGCAATATATCTTTTCACCATGTCACATCATTTCCTTTCCCTTTCCATTTTGTCGTCTTTTTCCCTCCGTCCTTGATTTCTTCGCATGGCTCTGTCATTCTTTTCATCAGCATCAGCAACTTCATGAGTCGCAGGTTGAGCACTCCAGTCGGATTATTGCTTCTGCTTTCTCAACTCTTGACTCCTGGATTTATTTTTAGATATTTTCTTGTTAGTACTCCTGGTTGTTATTGCTCCTGATACTAAGAGGATTGACCTTACTAAAAATTGACGATCATAATCCTCCAAGTATATAATCATACCTACCTCCACCTCCCAACCCAACTACCCACCAACCTACTCTCCAACCAAAAACCACCCAAACTCCTTCACAATAACAAATCATCGTTTCTTAGCTTAATGTTCAACGTCTCATTTTTGTGGCTTGTGGTTCTGCCTTGAGCCTTCTCTCTCTCTCTCTCTCTCTCTCTTTACTCTTTACTCTCTCTTTTACTCTCACTCTCTACATCTTTTCTCGCTTTGTGTCTACTAAACCTTGTGGCGGTCAACACGATGAAACAGTTTTCAGCTCCTCCACCCTTCTAATCTTAACTCGACACTAAGTACTATAGGCATAACGTCTCAGCGCCCTACCTCAATCATAAATTGACTCAAACCTAAAGCGTGATAGTGAATATTCACCCAATCACCCGATGCAATACTCCTTTCACTACCAAACTATCCCAACCCAGAAAACCTGGAAAGGTCATTTAAATACACTATCAATGGGGATTTCCAACCGTTCTTTGGACCGCCTTTAACCATTTCACTATTATTATCATCATTATGATATACTGTTGTCAAGCCGGCTGTTCGGCTCTACTTGCTAAATCTACTTGAAACAAAATGCTCTTGTCATACTTATTTAGTGAGTACCTAGCCTAGCTGTAGCTTACTCTTCATCGTCTTTCTCAAATATGTACTCACTTTTCCCATCTTAACTCTCGCCCACAAATAACTGCAGTATGGGTCCGTCAAACCTAAGAATAAATGAATTCGAAGGCGGATGATCGTACGAGTGCTGCGTGGTGGGGCGAGAAAAAACAAAACCAACCAAGCTTGCTTGGGGAGAAGGGACACGTACATATGTTGAGGGAATCTAATTTTTTCTCCTTGTCTTACCAATTCCATGATTGGAATTGCTTGGTTCCCATATGGAAAACTGACAAGCTAGTAGTTGTGTTAACGAAGACACTAAACCGACCATCCCCTTGCTATAGAAATACGTAAATAATCATGACCACATGTATCTGTCTATGTACATATATATAAAGTACCTATATGAGTATTTATGCTTCGCACGAGACTGTGAGTTGGTTTAAGTTGTATAATTACACAGATTTGGTTAAGAATTTGTAAGGAGCCAAGCTGTGTGTTGTAGAGTTGATGTCGTTGGAGGGAAACGTTACCTCAACTTCGTATTACAGTTTGACGGTATCTCCTGGCTTTATCTCTCAAATTGCAACCATGCTGCGAAAATGGAGATACAAAAATGTGAATTAGTTGGCGTTTTAGTCATTTTCCCCAGTCATTTCCTCCATCTCCTCTGGTCTCATCTCATCCTCGTCCTGGAGCCATCTCCATGGCCATCCTATTATTCCATTCCACAGAGGCTCCCAGAACCACTACCAGTATTCTCGAGCATTCCCCGTGTTTGCATTTTTGTGAGCGAGGGTCCAGACTTTACTTGTACTTGTTCGGACTTGTTAACCAGTCGCTTTTCCGTTTTTGGCATACGGGCTGCTATTAATAGCTCTCTGTGATCCTGTAGACAGTTGGGCATTCTCTGTACAAGCTGCTAACTTAATGAATTGAATGTTGCCCAAGTTTGGAGTTTTGAGTTGGTATAATGATGGAACTGTGAGTTGGTATTAGAACTGTGGCTCCTAGTGCTACTTTCCACCCGCTCGGTGTTTCTCCGTGCAAGTAGTTCGCAGTGAGTGGTTGTGTAGTGTGGAAGTCGTAGTGGCCAGTAGCCACGTACCGCCCTCGTCTCCTGGTTGCCGTGCTGAGTTGATATCTCGTCGTTGCAGTTGCCACTCTGCTGATGGGATGGCCACGGTGCGGAGGAGAGATGGAGGATTTGAGCGTGACAGAATCTGGCCAGTGGACTGTCCCTTAGCCGTGCTGAGTGTGTGAATTTATGCATGTAATGGAAGGGAAAATGATGTGCGAATTATCCGCGCTTAATGGTGGTGTAAAAAGAAGAGTAGGGTACGGTGTTCAGATCAGCGAGACAATTAATGTATTCGACTATGTTGAGCTGATTTAAGTTAGGTAGGTTTTAGAGCGACCCATTACATCTGCCTGGTCAAAGTTGGGAATAGAAGTTTTCTGATTTCTGTCTGACTGATAGTGTTTGTCGGTAGAGGAGAGGAAGGAGCATGGGAGTGTGTAGCATTACTATTTCAGAGTCCAAATGAAAGTTATGTTTATGACAATGGCGGGTGTTGAATGTTGACGCCCTTGACGGCTGAGTGTTATTCACTCTTGAGCCTGTTCGGTGGTTTGACGTTCTACTAAAACTTTTATGGAGTCTTAAATTTTTCAAGCGCTGCTGACAAGCTATGGTAGTTCTTTGACACAAATCAGACGCGCTCGGTTCCTAAGCTTCAGCTCAACGTGTCAATAGCATTTTCATTTTTCCTCTTATGTTGTCTGTTAATATTACGCAGTCGAGATGGAGATAAATGCGGACACTCCTCCTGACTGTGTTATTTCAACTTGAGCGAGTCTTATCAAAATTAATGAACCGATACTAATTTTATTCTGTGCAATTTCCACATATCTAAATGATTCTCTTCTCTCGTCCCTCACTCCTCTGCCTCTCCTCCCTGACATGAAACAACGTCGGAGATCGCTCACATCTCTCACAGCTCCTCCAGTAGTCCCCACACTTCTTTGTTAGGCTTTTAAATTTAAACGGAATTGACTCAACTACTCGACAACTGAACAACTCACCAGTGACAACTCGACTGTTTTCATTAATATTTTTCTTGTTTCCTCTGCCATGTCTTGAGTAAGGCATAATGTATATTTCTCTCGTCTGCTCGTGATTTGTATGACTTCCTTGTCTTGTCCCTCTTTTGATCCCTCCCTGGCACTCTGGCTGGCAGAACAGAACTCGTTCCCCAGCTGGATCCATGCATAATGTTTTTGCAACATTAGTATGTAGACATTTGACTACTATTTTGACTACTTTGACTACTTTGATAACCATACCGTGCAAGTATACGACTAGGATAGGATAGCTAATTGATGATTATTTGTAGTTGAATGTCAAAATAGTGTCGGGATTTGTACGCGAGTCCCCGACCGGTTCGTGTTCTCTCCTCAACTTTTCTCTTTCTCTCGTCCGATCCTACATATTTTTGTTAACAATTTCCTGGGGAAATAATACGTTCATTTCTATGACAAGGCTGAAGTCAGTCATATCATTTTCTTCTATTATTGCTTGACAATTGTGAATCCAACTCGTCGTCCCTTCATTTGGCAACTTTTCCTCGTGTTTTCTATTCAGCGTTGATGACTGCGACAATCTTTTAGAGTATGGTCGTACTACTTTACGATAACGCCAAGTGTTCGTTTACATTTGGGACAACGATAAGGGTAGTCGAGTTTCCTGTGCAACTTTCTGTTCTAATGACTACCACTGCTGTGATCATGTACCAAATAATTTGACATTTTTAAACATTTTCTATTAAGTATGACTTCTCACTCTCTCCCTCTCCCACCCTCGCCAATTTTGAAGGTTACTCACGAATTTCCTCTATTCACATTTAAGTCACTTTTGGTTAATGATAATCGTTCTACATTACCCCTTCATCTTGACGATTTACTCTTTGCTTACCTTTCCTTCTATTGTCACAACTACAAATACTCAAATACACCATCAAAGACGAGTCCTTCCCTTCCACCAGCTGTCACCATCAATTCCGCCATTCCGTTGAGCTGAAGCTTACAGCGTAGGACCAGGCAAGGTAGCGCAGCCTACAGAATCCCAACAATTACGGATTCCCTATCACTTTTTCTTCGGTCGTCGTCTTTGCGACTATTTTTTCGAGCATTTTACTGATTTTAATTCCCTTAAACTCTCTGCCTGACAGGACAGTGACATACATACCCAGAGATTCATTCCTTCCCTTTCCCTCTTCCAACTCAACTACCTTTCCAATGTACAAACTTTGGTATTTGAAACCGCTTGTTTTCATCATTTTTCTGATTTTTCTCTAATGTGTTCAATTTGTACAGGGGCGGATCCAGAAAAAATTTTTGGGGTGGGCAAACATGTATGTACATATATTATATGTTCATATTGTCTAATTCACAATGCCTTGGCATGAGGGCATGTTAGGCAAAGTGATAATTCGGACATTCTGGGCATTTTAAATTATAAGGCCATTTCGGCAAAATATTAGACGTCAAGCTTTATAAAATGAAAAAATGTAACGAATTTTGAAACATATTTTTTTGGGAATTTTGAAGTAAATTAAGCTCAAATGATCATTTTTGACCTTCAAAAAGTCTTACAAACATTACGTTTCGAATGTACAAATTATAGCATTCAAACTTCCCGTAATTCAATTATAATTACATTCAACTTTGAAGCTGTTCCTTTTCAAGCACACACGTAGTCAATCGCGTGCTTAAATTTTTTCGTCTGTGTTCAAAAAAATGACAATTTGGATTTAAGGAAAGTTACGCTAACAGTTAAATTAAATTTTGCAGAACACATTTTAGTCAGATGCCCAATACCAAATAGAAAGCATATAAACATTCATTAAATGCTAGCATTTTTAAAATTCGGACTTTATTGTAAAAATAGGTGTATCTTAGCAGCAAAAGACTATTCGTATTCAGCGTCATCCCAGCGTGCATTGAAAAATGTAAGACATAAAATCATTAAGGGTAAACCTGGTGGCTTGTAAATGCCGTTGTACTTTGTAGTTTTGTACAATTGTAAATTTTGCAGTGGAAATTGCATGGCTACATGCAAATTGAACATTCAGGTAGAATTCGTAAAGTGAAAATATAAATGTTCATTCTGAACCTCAAAATAATTCATTTTATCTAGTGTAAATTCATATTTCCTGGGGTGGGCAATAGTCCGTTTGCCCACCCCCTGGATCCGCCCCTGTGTATTCTTCACAACGAAGGTGAGCAGATTGAATGAATGCATAAATACGCACAAAAGACAGAGCAAGAAGACGCGAAATATGAAATGTGAATCGAACATATGAGTGTGAATGGAAGTGGGGGTAACAGTATACAAATGCCTAGACATTGAATTGAATCGAATTCCAGATCTGCAGTGGTATGTATACACAATGGTAATGTCTGCAATTGTAATATGAACATGGTACGGTAACGGGAGCTCCTTTTGTTCGAGTGGCATTTAATAAATGTATGGTTAGCATGCAGTTAAGGAAATCTCGGCTCCTGTTCTCAGAACATTGTGGGAAGTCGGCAAGAACCGTCGGAGAGTCAAATCAGAATCGAAATACCGCGAAGAAGAATATTGTACGGATTCCGAATTCCGATCCGATATGGATACAGATTACAGATAAGGAGGCAGGGAGAAATGAAGCAGTATCAGTGGATAGGTAGTAAGTAAATGTTTCCTGGAATATTCCCTGCAATGTTACCAATCTCGTCGTCCTATTACAGAGTTTTCCTTAATTTTTCTTGTCTATTAATCATGTAAATACATTG
>JAAXYX010002111.1:0-18928 GCA_036851915.1 Ptenothrix huangshanensis | reverse complement strand
ACTAGCGACAGATTGATGATGAGTAAACCTACTTAAGCACTGGACCTGACGTAACTGGTCCAGTTAAATGAAAAGAGAGGTGCGGACAGCATGTTATTTAAATAGCAATAGCGAGAGAAAATGGGAAAAGCGGATGAGTTGTTGTTCGGCTTCGTCCTTTTCCTGGTGCCGGTGCAGGTTGAGAAATGCGAACATGTGTAGGCCGGCAGGGACGCTGAAATGTAAAACATCGCGATGACAGCATGTCTGCGTCACCCAATGACCCTCTGTGTGTACTTTTTGCAGTGGAGGTTTAACAGCAGAGGGAATTCACAGACAGCGAGTCAGCGATCAACGACTCGTGATTGCAGTTCGAGTTCCACAGTCCATCACTGGATGACCGAGCGGGCGAGACGCGTGCGTAGACCTCGGAACAGCAGGAGACAATCAGCGGCTGCTTGTCGCTTGGTTGGTCCAGTCCACAGTTCTTTGTTTGTCTGTTGTAATTACATGGTGTCCAAAAACAAAATCGTAAATAGTTACTTACTTATTATTTGATTGATATTTCTATTCTATTTTTGAGTATTTTTACGCTTTGTTTTCGTTTTTGTTTGTTGCTTGTCTGTTGCTAACTGTTATCCGTGTCAAAAGGTAGGAGTTACAAGCGTTTATTTTGTGCCATCCGTAATTATAGACAAGTAGTCAGTAGTAGCGTCGGCAGTGGTAGAACTTGTAGGGCTACACCTGCACAGGATTTTTAAAATTCAATTTTGTTTTTTTTTATTTACACAAAAACGAGCAGTTTTTCGTAATCAGCACAAAAACAAACGCAGTTTTAAAATATGCACAGTAACCGATGCAGTTTTTTAAACTCCGCACAGATAATATGTGGTTTTTTGAAGTAGGCTTACACAAAAAATCCTACTGACGCTACTGTCAAAAAGTAATGGTGGAAGTATTGAACCCTAATGATTAATTATTGAAATGGTTGCAGGTGGACAGAAGCAGAATGTGTGCGTAAGGAGGAAGGTAAAAATCCTACTGACGCTACTGTCAAAAAGTAATGGTGGAAGTATTGAACCCTAATGATTAATTATTGAAATGGTTGGAGGTGGACAGAAGCAGAATGTGTGCGTAAGGAGGAAGGAAGGAAGAAAACGACCCGAACCATTAACGGTCCTGCAGTGTAAATGATCCGAATCCCTGCCATGTCTTCGAAGGAATTCATCAAGAAACCCGACTCGGTGCTCACTGATGAGGAGTCCCTCACAATCTATCGACGGATCTGCTCTGATCCTACCTGGTAATGCAAATAAACAGTTCTAAGCAAGTGTTTCAGCCAAAAGTTAATTAATTTTTAACCAGAATTCTTGAATTCTTTCAAAAGACTGACTCATCATTGCATTGACCTTTGATTTGATTGACTGACCTTGAAATGAACAGGGAGCCTGAAGTCTGGCACTTCTCGAACCAGAAGCGTCACGTCTTACCAACGATGTCGTGTGAATCGCTTTGACAACGAGACGATGGAAGCCGACCAAGTTCATTTCCGCAACGGCCGCCTCTACATCCTCGAGATGGACTTTTTTTTGCCAACAAAAGAATCTTCATGGATGGCGTCTCTCTCTTTGCTGTGGAGAAATACTCATGCGGCCTCAAATTCCACTTGCCTCAAATTCAACTTGGAGGCCTTGGTATACAACAGATTTTAAAAAATACACTACCCACTTCAAGACCGACACAAAAACGACGCATTTATTTTTAATTAAGAGAAAAAGATGCAGATTTTTTAAATTAGGGGAAAAAAGACGCAGTTTTATAAATTAATAGAATGCAGACACCATTTCTTTATTCAGACAATAAGTAGTCGATTTTTAAATTAAGAAAAAAGTTTTTTAAAAAGTTTTTTTTTACTAGATTACATTAAATTTTTCATCAGGCCTACACAGAAAAAGAAAACCGATGCGGTACTGATTTTCCAATTCTTTAATTAGTTATACTATAATGATACATCGTTAATTCGGTTCAGATTAAATTTCGATTCGATTGGACTTTATTGTCATCCACATCAAAAAGTAAAGTTTGTAGTACTTTGTAGTGTGCAGTGGAAAAGAAGTCTGTGTGTCGAGAGCAGTACAGAGTACAGGCGATTCTTGTTGAAATGTTTTAATGGTACGCTAATCCACTTCCAAGTTGACGCTTGACGATCAAACAGGTTAATTAGGACTAGAACCATGCTGTAGACTGTCATCTGTGGCTTGGTGACATAATTTCACAACGCATAATTAATCACTGGTGGATTATTTCGCGTTGAATGCGTAATTAATTATTAAGTGAGTTATTTTAAATGAGGAATTGGCAAATGGCTGTCAGTGATGATCAATTGCTTATTTTATCATTGCTTCTCTGCCATCTGTCCAGCGCCAGGGAAGAGGGAGGAGTTTGAGCCATGGACTTGTCTTTGCAATACTTTGCATGGCACTTGTTGCTTCGAGAAATGTTAACATTGATTGATTTTGATTCATTGATTGTCTAATTTGGAGAATGTATTTTCTATCATATACTGATTTTAGTTCCCTATTATTGACATGAATCCGCTTTTCGTATAAAACCTGGAAAATCAAAAAATGTAGTTTGGTTTATTTATTTATTTACAGTGATCACAATAAATAATGGGAATTTCTTGATCAGTTTTCTTGACCTTTCTTGGGGACCAAACTTTTAGCTTTGGTAAGATTTCAAATTGAGCATTTTGGAAAAGCTAAGACTAAAATAACCAATTCATACTTGTATTGGTAATTCATTAAGGTTGACGGAGTAAAACACAAGCTAAGAAAGTCAGCGCAGCTTTAGCGGCTGTTGTTCCAGCTGATCGTCGAATTCTGAAATTGGCGCCGATCGCACTTATGAAGTCAGTAAAAATTCCTGTTGAAGTTAGTGGCATGAAGAATGCTCATGTTCGAGAGGGAGCAGCTCTCTGCAATTATTTGGCTTGGCTTCAAGACGCTCTTTTAAATGGAATTAACGGTTATTAGCTGCGAAGCGGACAAACTTCTAAGCTTCCGAACGTAATAATAATTGCAATTTCGGTTGTTCATAGCAATTTTTCTCGAAAACTAAAGATTAACGATCGAAGATGAAGATGGCTGTGTATTTTTCGTCGTGCATTCGTCATCCATTCATTTTCGGTAATGACCAGACTATGTTTTTTAGTCATTTCAATATTCAGTGCTCTTGCCATTCGTAACTGCTGCCTACCTCAGTCGTCAGTCATCACTGAGGTTGTAGTTGTTGTTACTGATTACTGATAGTGACCAATAATTTGTATTTTGGACTGACAAGTAACACGGGATGGCTGCATTAGTTAGTACCTAATTATAATTATTGTCACCTGTGGTGTGTGGTCTGAAAATAATTGATAATTGTGGGCTGATGCCTGTGATGTTTTACGGACAACAACTAAAACTGATAGACTTTGGCGTTTCATTTGATCTAGTAGCGGGGTGCGAAAAACTTTGATTTTGGAGTCAACTGGCAAGCACAAAGCAGAAGGCTGAGCTGTTAAAGGAACAGTGAATCGTAAAGGTACTTCAAATTTACATTAACATTTTAATTCATTGATTATTGTTACTTGGTACTTATTAATTACAAAGGCACCATTTTCTCTGAAGGCGGAATAAAACCTCGATTCGTTGCGTTTCTCTTACCCTTTATTGAGATGTTTCAGTGAACAAGTGAGTGTTCATATTGCTACAGGGGCGTAGCTGGGACTGAATTTTGGGGGTGCTTGGTAATGGTAAATCTAGTTTTTTCCAAATTTTTGAATTTTTACCCCCATTATATCTAGTGTAAAGCCAGAAATTTCGGGGGGTGCTTGAGCACCCGAGCACCCCCCTCAGCTCCGCACCTGATTGCTGAGCAAGCTTTTTGGGCATTGGGTGATATTGCTGGCTATTTCGATCTTTATATTTTACAAAAAAATAAGAAACTCATGACTTTTTGTTCCTCTGTTTTTATACTCGCATTATTATCCGCAGCATGCGAATTTCAAGACGAATTGAACGAAACTTCTCATTCCCAGATTTCCAGCTTTGTTTCCCGAAAACGGAAATTTTTTTAACTTGCACGCTTCTGCTTTCAGACTACGAAGTTTTATTCGACCCCGGCATCAAGTGCAAGAAGAAAGAGTCGCAGATGTTCAAGCTTCAACGAATGCATGTGCTTCTAAGTATCAGTACAATCTGCTTTTCCAAAGAGAGGGAAAAAAAAACTTCCAAGAGTGTCACTATCATCCACCTATTAGGCATCATCATCATTTCATCCACCTCACTAGGGTCAGTTTGATAAACACAAGAAAAGGAAGCAAAAAAATGAATTGTGTATTTGTGTATTTGCTATGAACACGAGCGCAAAGGTTTCATTTTTTTGGTGCTTTAATTTATTTTTGTACCATGATTGCTAAGGCGACCAGAAAAATGCTTTTTTGCCTTTGCTGAGAAAGGTTTTTTTTTCGGATTTTAAAATTCTAAAAATGCTGTTTCATGTCAGCGAATGCTAAATTATGCTAATATGATGCTTAAATTATGCTTTTTGAAACTGCATCTTTGATAGAAAGTAAAGCGTTCAGTCTAAAACTCTAAAAAGCTCAAAATATTTTTTTGATCCTTCCAATGTTAATATGAAGTCATTTGCACTATTTCAAAGTCCTTTAAAAGTTTTTGTTTGGGCTTACAGAAGCTACAATGTTTTCAAAAATGTTTTATGAAAGTTTGACTTTTGAAGGAAAATAAAATCTTGAAGTTTGAAAGCCTGGTTCGAAATGCTAAGATAATGCGTTTTTGGTTCGAAAATGTTAAAAAATGCTTTTTTGGAGTTCACCGTGTTTTTTAAATAATTTTTATTCTAGTCTAAATAGGTTGCAAAAAGCTTGAAAAAGTGGCAACCACCATAAAAATGCTTTGAAATGCTTTTCATGCTTTCTGGTCGCCTTAATCATTGGTAATGAAATAAATTAATTACGTTTTTCCCGCTGCTAAAGCTTCAAGGGTGTCAGTCACAGGGCGATGATGACTTTGGGAATCTTTAAATACTACGCCGTGTGAAATACTTGTTAAAAGTGTGTATAGGTTAAAAAAGTGTGTAGCAATACTTTATGTTTAATATAATTCGTGGTCAAAATGCTTCTAACACATCTAATAAAAAATCAAATAAATGTGTACGTTGTAAATACATCTTTAAATGGAATTATCTCCAGGTTTCTCCAATAACTTCTTTTGGTAAATAAAATAGTAAACGGTTCAATGCATGACTGCAGTTAAAATTGCGCATCTTAGTAAACAACAATTCTCATCTGTTCGGGGTTAAAAAAAGCACCTAATTTGCAGTCTAAAAACAAATCAGAAGCATCTCACTAACCAAATTCATGCATCTTAAATCTTAGGCCATAAAAATGTTATCTGTTCGTTTCTGAAGAACCCGAATAGATGCCAAATCCGTTATTAAATAACAGCACACTCAAAACTAAGGATATAATTATGTGACGACAAGTGAGAAGCCGTTGGATTCGCATTGTCATTGTCATCCCTTCGCTCGAAGGCATTGCACCGGAATAACGATCAGTGAAATCAGCGACTATAGAGCGTTGACCAAATCACTGGATTTGAAGTGGCGTTGGAAGAAATGAAGGGCAGATTTATAGTCATGCGTGAAAACGTCAGCGCCATCTAACGACAGGAATTGGCGCCGGATTCTTTTCCCTTCAGCCGCTCCGCCAGAGCAGATTGCAGTGTCAACTTCTGCCTGTGCCGCAGCCAATCTCATTCCAGGCTTTGATCCCGCAGCCAATCACAGCTAAGTATTAATTTCTGCCTGCCACCTGTGGAGATCGTAGTGCAAGATTCTCTCCAGGTCCACTGTGGGAAATTTCGCGGTAGATTCAAAGCGTGTTTGAGCGTGTTGTTCATGCTGCATTTATCGTGGTTCCAGTTGCAAAATATTTTATGTGCAGCACAGTTAACATTGCACTTAACATATTTTGCAACTTCAACGACGATAATCGACTGTCCTTGTACTGGCAGATGCCACAGCTTGCGCCAGTTCACAAATTCGTACACCACTTTGGACGATTTTCTCGAATTGTTTTTGTTGATGCATGATGCAAACCGATGCGGTATTGATTTTTCTATTATTAAAGTAGTTATACTATAATGATACACCGTGAATTCGGTTCAGGTTAAATTCCGATTCGATTGGACTTTATTGTCATCCACATCAAAAATTAAAGCTTGTAGAGTTCAGCGGAACGAGGTCTGTGTGAAGAGACAGAGCACTTCAGAGCAGTATACACGCGATACTTGATGAAATGTTTAATTATACGCTAATCCACTTCCAACTTCCAACTTGACGCTTGACGATCAAAAAGGTTAATTAGGACTGGAACCGTCACCGTAACTTTAGACTGTCATCTGTGGCTTGGTGACGCAATTCCACAACACTTAATTAGTCACTGGTGGATTATTTCGCATTGAATGCATAATTAATTATTAAGTGCGTTATTTTAAAAGAGGAATTGGCAAATGAAAGTCAGTGATGATCAATTGTTAATTTTATCATTGCTTCTGTCCAGCGGAAGGGAAGAGTGAGGAGTTTGTGCCGTGGACTGCCTTTGCAATACTTTACATGTCACATGTTGCTTCCAGAAATATTAACATTTATTTTGATTCATTGATTGGCTGATTTGGAGAATGTATTTTCTATCATTTACTGTCAACTGGTTTTAGTTCCCTTTCATTGACATAAATCTTCTATACGTAAAGAACCTGGAAAATCAAAACTGTAGTTTGGTTTATTACAGTGATCATAATCAACAATAATTGATAATGGGAATTTCGTCCTGCGTTTTCTTGGTCGATGCAGAAACTGGCCAAAACTGAAACTATTGAATTTGTAGTAGTTATGAAATCAAAATACACCAGAGCAATTGTGTTCAAATCCACCAATGCAAAGTAGCTAGACTAGTCCCCGGAGAAAAACTTTGTTATATTGTGTTACAAAATGCAGGAATGAATGTTTAATGAGAAAATATTGTTTCATTGTTTTAGGACTGTCAATAGGCTCGACAAATCCACAAAGACGTGTCCAGCTTCCTATGTTTAAGGTTATTCTTGATGTCCATGTGTAGTGTGGAGGTGTTTGTTTGTTGTGACTCATTTCCACTTCACTTTAGGTGCAAAGTTAAGGCTCATTTAAGTGAAAGTACAACTTTGTTGTCATAGTCAACACTAGGTAACTGTGGCTACCAAGTTTTTTTTCGGATTTTCTGATTTTGATGAATTTTCGGAATTGCTGTCGCTTTCTTTAATTATTAGTTCGATGTTTTATGTAATTATTCAGAGATGGTCCTAGACAGAAGTGACGAATGGATATTTGGTTTTTACTTGGAAGAGATGACATGCTCGTCCTATACAGGTACTGCATAAACTTTAACACGAACACAAACTTTTAATTCGGTTTTCTTATTTCTTACTACGTTTTTTTATTTTTTCACCCGATAGCATAAAAAAGTTATCCCTCGAAGTCGCTATTAGTTTTTTTATCGTAGTATTAGTAATGCAAAAAATTCATGACCACTTTTTCTTATATTATTATAGTATGCTGTCGGAAGTCAGTGAGAAAGGCATCATCATCTTAGCATATTGCGTGGATCAGAAAAAAACTATTCCAGCATTTTCCGGCCAACATAACCGTAGTACCAAAAATACGGTTTAAAAAAGCATTAAAAGCATTTTGAGCTCAAAAAAGCATTTATTTTAGCATTTTTCTACTCGCCTTAGTTAAGTATGTCCAACCAATGTAGCTGTGTAACACATTTTTTAGACTTCAAAGAGACTTAATACTTTATGTGTGCTTGGTTTCTAAATTATTTAGCGTCCTTAAGCCTAAAAACAAAAAGTGGAGAATCCTGCCAAACATAAAGCCAAAAACGTTTTATTATTACAGCATCATTTTACCAGCATCAAGTTAGCCATAAACTGGAATTTCTATTGGCATTTTATTAAGTCAGAAAGTCAAATCATGTGTCGTTTGACCACATTGCAGTTTCTCTATAAATCATTTTGAGGAACTGCGATCGAGCCATCGGAAACAACAACAAAGAGCACGACTGCGACTTCATGTCCTACTTTGGTACTTAATACCGTTTTATCATTCATATGAGCTCTAGTAAGTTTTTCGGTGGAGCTGGGGCCTAAAAGATGTGTCTGCCCAAGTTTGAGCGTTTTCAAAAGGACTTGTTGCACAAGTTGCAAGTGAAGGGGGTTTCTGCTTTCTCCCGAGTGGAGTGGTTCCTGTTGTGATGTTGAAGTCTGTTTTATTTTCAAATCGTTGACCGCAGTTACCAGAAGTGCAATAGTCTGTCGCCGGTATGGACAATGGCGTACTGTTCAACTTGAGGTTTTTAGTGAATCATTCATCAAAAGTACACTTGAACGGACCAACGAATCTCCTTTCTACGGTGTGAGCAATTATAATGTCTTTTAAGGCGACTTTTTGTTGCAAAAGAAATGAAGCCTTGAAAATAGTGAATGAACTCATTTACACACTCCACTGTGCACAAAAGAATGTGTGCCAGAGTATGCGCCAATAATTGTCGCTTCATAGAGTCAGAAGGGTGCGGCGAGAAGAGTGTAGTTTAAAGAGTGTACGGCCATAAGAACAAGGGGCCACTAGAGTGCATAGTCACAAGAGTGTGAGGCAAGTTATAAGCCAACACCGAAGAGTATAGAAATGATGGATGTAGGATTTTGAAATATAGGAACGTTTGAAATGTTTGAATGAGGCATTCGAATTAATTAAAAATTTATGATTTGACAACGATAATTCTATAGTTACTGCAAAGACCTAAAATCCTGGCCCCCATTAAAGTTTTTCTGAATGCTTTCCCCGGTGTGTCCTGCCTATTTACACGCGCTATACAATCATTTGTTTAACTACCTTGCTACCAATTTACGAGTCTTTATTCGTATGTATATTAAACGAATTAGGGAGCAGGGACTCGTTCAGAACTATGTTAATGTTGCTGCTTTTTTGCACTATTTGCAAATTTTAATTCGCAAAACTAGAAGGCATTTGCCGCAGTCCAAATATTAGTTAATTATTTAAAAACGAAATCTTTAATGTACTTTGATAATTTTTTGGAAATTGTAGACATGGGTATGAAACTTTGGTGTCCGGGTAGATTGGCAGGCTTAACTATTTTTTATCATTTTGCCATTTTGTCCGAACCAAAAATTCCGGAATAAAAACTTTTGCCAAACTATCCGTTTCTTTTGCCAAAAAGATTTTACCAAACTGTGCTTTGCTTTGCAGCTGGTATCTGGAGAGGGCTTTTACAGAGTCAATCAGTGGAGATGAGATTACCATCAAGGAGTGTTGGCATTGTACCTAATCTTCCAGCAAGTCATGAAATGCTCAGGTCGACAGTTAAGAGTTTTGCCGACAGGGAACTGAAACCACTTGCTGCGAAAATTGATAGGGAACACTGGTACCCAAAAGACGTGGTTCGTTTCACTATCTTACTGTAATCAACATACTTATTATGAACGACACCATAATAATTACGACATCGTGAACATGTGTAAAAGTTGAACTTTTATTTTTTTTCGGATTATTATATAACTTCTAGGTAAAGAGAGAGGGAGACATGGGCTTGATGGGAATTCAAGTACCGGAAGAATTAGGAGGAGCTGGATTAGATTATATGGCGTATGCAATTGCAATGGAAGAACTTTCTAGGCAAGTAAAATTAATTTCAATTGATAGCATTTATTATTGGCTACTGATACCTTCCATAGGCTTAGCACCAACAATTATAGCACAAAGTATGTACTTCCTTGATAGTATTGCAATCAAATGTTGGTTAATAATGGGCTTCAGAATTCTTACTAAAACTATAACATTTTTTGTTTATTTCAGGTGCTGTGCTGCAACAGGTGTTATAATGAGTGTTCATAATTCCTTATACCTTGCCTCAATTATGGTAAGTTCTAGTCTTCTTAAAACTCTAACCCAAATGATTAGACATATAATTGCGTATGTACATGCGTGTAAATCGTACTACTATTCAAGATGTGCGGAAGCAAACTTTAAAATGATATTCCTAGTTAGTATATTAATTTATACCTAAATGACTTAACATATTCCAAAATATTTTTTACGCAAAACCTGATTTAAATTCCAGAAATTTGGTAGCCCAGAACTGAAAGAAAAATACGTAAAGGGCTTTACGGACGGGGTTACAACTGGATGCTTCGGCCTCAGTGAACCTGGTAAAACTTTAGTTGTAGTTCAAGGTGAAGTCATCTGAGTCGATTCCATAATATACATATACGGTCATTATATGAACAGCAACAGAAGAAACCGATTACTACAAATCAAATCTAGTATATATATTACATATATCTAAATTATTTATTAGGAAATGGTAGTGACGCTGGTGCTGCATCGACAATGGCCGTGGAAACGAGTAACGCTTATATTATTAACGGAACCAAAGCCTGGATTTCCGATTCTGCCGAATCGAAAGCTATCGTGGTATTTGCAACGACGAATAAATCGCTGAAGCACAAGGGCATCAGTGCTTTTGTGGTACCTATGACTGCTAAGGGCGTTTCTTTAGGAATGAAAGAAGATAAACTGGGCGTTCGGGGTTCATCAACTTGCACCGTAATATTTGGAGATGTCAAAATTCCGAAAGAGAATCTTGTAGGACAGACTGGAATGGGCTTCCAAATTGCTATGAAAGCTCTGGGTTAGTTGCTTGACGAAGGTATTTATGTATTCAATTAGGGAAATGAAATTAGTGATATAATTACGTGCAAGGCGACCGATTCGCAAAAAATACATACGATTAATTAAAATTTAAAAAAAGTATAAATTGAAAGTCAAAAAAAATTTGGCTAAAGAAGCTCATCTAACCCACAATTGTATGTAGGTTGCTGTCATAAACTTTTTATTAATTTCAACAATGCAGCCCTCATTTTGTGAGTGATAATGCATAAGATTGCATAATTCTCGAGCTTATAATTTTAGAATTTTAAGTCGCATAAATTCGGTTGTCTTCTTGTTACAAATAAGCAATGTTCTAATTTTGGTCCTTATGTTGCAGATGGAGGAAGGATAGGAGCTGCAGCACAAGCTCTCGGAATAACACAGGCTTCTCTTGATTGTGCAGTTGAGTATGCAAAGACTCGAGAAGCGTTTGGCAGTCCACTGACCAAACTGCAGACCATCCAGAATAAAATAGCAGATATGGCATTACGATTAGAGTCATCGAGATTACTTAATTATAGGGCAGCTGCGTTAGCAGATGCTGGGTTACCATTTACGAAGGTGAATTTTGTTTTATTCGTGAATTTGGTCATAATTTCATTTTTCTGTATCGATATCGAGTATCGAGTATCTAACGTTAGATTAGAAGTGGAATTAAATTAATAATAATAATAATTAAATATCGTTATAACCCAAAATAAGGTGCCACAAGGAGGACATTGTCGGGTTTATTTTATTTGATAAAATTGTCTCTCTCCTGAGAATTATTGTTTTATTCCTCAGAAACTTAGAAACCAAAGTTTTATGAACAATCAAAATAGACGTTTTGCTCTTTATTAATACCGAACCGAATGCTTGATTGATTAGGAAGCTGCCATGGCCAAGTTGGCAGCTAGTGAAGCTGCAACATTTGTATCACACCAAGCTATCCAGATCCTTGGTGGTATGGGCTACGTGTCGGACATGCCTGCAGAAAGACACTACGGAGATGCTAGCATTACCGAAATCTACGAAGGAACTTCGGAAATACAAAGATTGGTTATTGCAGGTTGCGTCCTAAAAGAATACTCTGGCTAAACTATTGACTGGCCCACTTTAAAAAATTCTTGCAATCATTTATTTTGTGTTCGTTGTTTTTTCGCAGCGGAATACGAACCAAAAATAAGCACTGTTTCTAATGTTAAGTTACATGTTATGTTGTGTTTTTGTTGCGGCGTTTGTTTTGCATAAATATTGTGAGTCTGTAAAACCCCGACGTGTTTCTTTTCAGCACTGATAATGATAATTGATTACGAAATAACAGTATACATAATGCAAAAAAGACAACCCAATAATGCAGTAATACTCTTATTGAATGCACAAGTTTCGTTCAGTTTCACATTTTCCGATTTGCACGACTACAAACAAGACAATCAATTCGCATAATAAGTTCTCATTATACAATTCTAGTTATTACTGTAAAACTTCTAATAAGAGCCGACCTCTACAGATAGCGTGCCTCGTAGGTTAATCGGGTCAAATCCTATGTTTAAGTATAACGTTGGTCGGAGAGAAAAATCTACATTTACAATGAAAGCACTTCTTGAAGTTTTACGGTAATTAATAATGATATAAGTACATACATCATTGAAGTGCATTTTAAACGGTTAAAATTAAATCCTTTACGACGTAGTGTTTAAGTTATAATGCTGCATTTCAAATATTAATGCTTAGTCTTAATAATAATACCTACTATATACCTTACACAGGTGGATCCTGTTACGTATTAATGAATCTCTTTCGGCTATCTTTGCTCGAAGACAGTGCCAAGTTTATTTAACGGAATAAAGTTTAATCTTATTCTTTCTTTGATTCACATGCTATTTCAGCATACGTATTTACAATTTCAACTTGCTCTTTCCTTAGACACTATAAATGTCTTGTGGAAGATACAGAAAAGAGATATTTGGGACTGAATTAGTGAAAGAAAGAGAATAGCAATGCTGAATGCAATGTCTGAGAGCCACCTTGTAATAATATTAATTATTTCTATTAATCTCTTACTAGCCAGTTGCTTTTCCACATAAGACGCGATCAGATTCGCTTCAGGGCTACAAATTGTGAAGTGTTGCTGACTGAATGGAAATGTACAATGCGGAAGCCGCGATAGCCAGAACGAGAACGAGTTGAGTGGATGCAAGACAAGTTGAGACCTCGGAGGGAGTGCCCCCGCCACCTCCACCTCCACCGCCACCTCCACCCCCACCTCCACCTCCAGTAGGAGGTGCCGTGGATAGTCCCGGACTTGTGCTGTAGGAAGTGCCATTATTCAAACCAGTAGCGTCGTTGCAAGCGTCCATATCGCAAAAGCATCCGTCGGCCCGGGACACATTGAACACCGACAAACCTGCTGGAATGCCAGGGGTGCCCTTTGGTGCGCACACATCTGTGCTGCCCAACAAGCCGGTAGCAATCACACTATTCCACATGTTGGGAGGAGTGGTTAATCCGGCGGGAGCCGGGGATATCATCCAGCAGTTGTTGTCTTTCACGGAGGCGCAGGTTTTCGGTGCCGGCGTCACAATTTGATCCGGTGGAGTGCATCTTCGAACCATCAAGTCGAATTTATGCACCTGCACCGCGCTAGGGTCCGGGTTCGGTACGAGTGCGTCGATACTTAAAAGAAATTTACCACACGTAGTCACACCTGCGTCACATGTTACCTTCATAACATTATTCTTCACTGGCTCCAAGCATTTGGCGTCGAGGTTAGGAACTGGAACTCCTGTGTAAGGAGTGTGGGCGCAAGTAAAGCATTCCAGACCTGCCAAAAAAAGTCCAGGCCAGATTTCAATCACATTTATCAAGAGTAACGTGTGGGAGAGTGAAATTGCAATTAATTATACCTGAAGTGGACTTTGGATGGAAGCAAATTAAAATTGACATCAGCAAGAATGCCTGGGAGGGAAAGGGAAAAGACGATGATGACAAGCACAAATTCCAACGAGGCTTATTAGAGATGCCATTGTTTGTTGTGCGGGAACTTTTGAATTTGCACTTCAAAGTCATGGCAGAAAATTGTGAATCATGTTAATCTACTATTACTACTGGATTCCTTTTTTACGATTGCGATTCTTTCTTACTCTTACTCTTGGTCGGTTTTTGAGAGATGGATTGTGAGTTGCGTGGGCTATGTCAAGGTAGATGTACACGCTGAAGTTATTTGTTCATCTACCTTTGGGCTATGTAGTCGTAGTTCGTAGTCGACTGATTGTCATTTGTGATTTCATCGAGATTAAACTGAATAACTTGACCTGAAATGAATTCTGAAGCGAAGCGAGCTTTATTTATTTTTCAGCAATAATATTATTGGCATGCTTGTGTAGGTTTGTCAAGCCATTTTTATTATTATTCAACTAGTATTAGTAATCATCGTTGTAACTCGGAATTTATTCCAGCTTGCAGTAACTATGACGTTACGACGATCCTTCGGTCCAATCCAAGTTCGAGACGAACGAAGATAGCGATTGTACGACATTGTACCGGAAAGACAGTTCGCGAAAAATGTAAGCCGCAGACACTGGACCGAACAGACCGTTCAAAGAGGATTTTGTGCCGCAGACATTCAGCCGCCAGACATTTAACCGGCAGACAAGTCGTTAAGCAAAAATAACGCAGACTTTCCACCGGCAGACATTAAAGGAAGGCAGACATTGCGTAGGCAGACATGTACCTTACCGTAGCCCCCTTCCGAATACTACCCCACCCCCAACTTTTGTGGCATCTTTACTCTATAACCCCATTCCCGAATATAGCCCTATACCTGAATATAGCACCATATCTTGTTGGCTGATAATTCAGGCAAAAAGTGGCTTGGAGGCCCTGGGAAAAGTCATGATAACTTTTGAAGCCGACTATTTGCCACTTGATAATCTAGGACTGAAGGATGAAGGCGAAATTCAGAGAAATATTGATGGATACAATTCATTTAATTATGAAACTTTTTGCATTTTTTCATTTTCCTAAACTACCATTTCTTTGTTTCCGAATAAAGCCCCCACTCTCGAATACTACCCCATGTTATTGATCTTTTGTTTTAATTTTTTACTCTACTACCCCAGAGGTTATGAGTGCGTCAGTATACAGTATATAGTCAGTTACTTATTTGTTAGTAATGAGCGAATCAGATGCATACAGAATGATTTTAATGTGGACTTTTGAGAGTGTAGGTAATACAACATAAGGGTTGAGCAAGGTTGAGGTTGCAATTCCCACCAGGTGCCACCCTATGAGAATGTCGCTGGAATCTCAATGTGATTATATAGGAACTAAACGCAGTTTAATTAAATCTGGGTAGCATAATTACATCTAAATCAAAAAATGATCATAGGCGTATTGTTAGAGAAGTAATATTTAATTTTTGATCCTTTTATGCGCGCATAATTGTTTTAATTTCATTAAATAGAGCAGCATTTAGTAACAGATGCGACATGGGTCATGGGGTACTGTGGACGATTGGTTCATGGTTCGTCCCCAAAACATTCGTCCCCACGATTTTCGTCCCCGACACATTCGTCCCCAACTACATTCGTCCCCAAATAGATTTGTCCCCGCCTAGATTCTTCCCTGACTACATTCGTCCCCGATTGTATTTGTCGGGTGCGACTATTCTTCGACAATCCTAACGTACACTACAACTACAAATTAACTTTTAAAAAGTAAATTATTAACCTGTACACCACTGAATAATATCTCCTCTCTCAGTATTGCCTTTGTCGTTCATATGAATATTCCACAATATCTTTGACGCGCCTGAAAATATTAATCCACTTTCTGAAATAAGGTTCTGTAATCTGTAGACCGTTTTGTTTTGCGTTTTTAAAATTACACAACTTTAAGCCCGTCATATATCATGGATAAGAATGAGTATATGTATGTAGAAAAATAATGAAGAACGCTCAGTTGAGAAATGAGTTTGCAAGAGATCAAATAAGTATGTGATGATAACTCGAAGAAAAGGCTAGGAATAGTAGGGCTAGGACAACAAGGAAAACCCTTACGTAGTACTATCTCGCTGCACTGTATGTAAAAACATAACGTAAGGTGTATATCGTCCATGAAGAATTATAATGAGCTAAAAAAATCAAAGAGCCCAAAGTGTAGTATAACCTAAATCCAAAACGACTTGAAAACAAAATTGCCCAAATCCATCCGTGTAAAATTCTCGATTGCTTTCGTATAATGAAATCGTCAGTCCAAAAATGACTGAAATACAGCATACCTGCAGCGTAGGTTCATTTTATTTTTCCAACCTTATTTGGCTTTAGCTGAGGCTGCTACATGAAAGTGTACCAAGAAGTTTTTATGCTTTTTTGACCGAACTCTTTAGCGCACAATGTTCTGACAGGATATTAGCCCAGACCATCACACGTCAGCTTGCCTTCTGGCCTCGTCGGTCGTCGTCCATGCTTTAACATTAGAAAACTGGCTACCAATGACTACGTCCGGTAAAAAAATAAATAATTAAAAACCAATTGACTTTTCGATATTTTGTCGCCATCAGTTTTTTCCGAGCTGGAGAATCAACCGACATCGTTCTAGAATTATTCATTTGGAAACTAAATATGTACTATGTCTAGCTGCAAGCCATCAATTTGGTTCGAGGCAATTCTTTTTACTGTGGAGCGTAGTGGTCCAAGGTTGATTGGCTGATAATAATAAAACTCCGCCCGTGAAAAACGGGAATTTCCAGACAACGAGTCCTTGTGCACTTGAAACAAAAAAACAAGAGTAAACTTTCTGTGCACGTAAAGGTAAAAAACAAGGATCTTAAAGCATACCTATACTTTAAACGTGTAATTAATTCAACAAATCTTTATTTCCCGTACCAGAAGCAGAATCTTGGCAAAGGATTGACGCAGCAGTGAGCTTTCTCTGGTTGCAAGCATTCATAACACAAAACGTCGGTGCAGAGGCAAGGTGTCGCGTATTACATTTTGCGTGCGATGCAAAATGTCGCTCATCCTTAAATTCATAAATGCAAAGTGTCGTGCGTAGTAAGTTTCAATGTTGGACAAGTGACGCATTGCTTCAACCAATTTCTGGATCAGCGCCACTTTGCACCGCACGAAAATTGGATAAGTGACATTTTGCCTCTTCACCGACGAAAAGCTAATAAATAGCTACCAAACAAAGCTCTACCTTCCTTGACGATTTTGTTTGTCAGATTCTGAATGTTTTAAAAAATAGCTACCTGAATTTTTTGCTTTAATTCTCATTCCGTATAAAAACATTACTCCGTATCCAAGGCAAATCCTTACTTCATTTTTGATTGTGAACCTACGAGAAGCAATTGCATACCAGACGTTGTCTGGAATAAGCATTATTAGTCGATGTCGATCAACCTTAGTAGTGGTCATTTTCAAAGTAACTGACAGCTAGATCGTTGTAGTTTACATATTTCCATGGACATTTTAATACATGCAAATTCGTTTTGTTTGACTGTGGAAAATGGTGGGAATTGTTTTATGCCAGTTATTAGAGTCCTACTATTACTCATTTCCAAAAGTAGATGAGTATTTTGTAAGAGAAAATCTTTTTGTTTTGCTGTGCAGGATTTTTACTCAGCAGTAATTTTCTGTTTTTAGCGGTATCAAAAAGTACTTCAATTCACAGTGACGACAAGTATTTCTTTCAGCGGTTATGCGTAGCAATCAAATTCTCACAACATACCGTATTCTCTGCAATAGTGTATTCTACCATAATAGTGTATCCGCTCTAATTGTGTATCCCCTCTTTGGCTTCAATGTCACAGTGTAGTATAACCTGCTTTGATAATATACCCTAATATATACATACATATATGCAGTGAAATATCTCTATAACGACACCTCACGGGGAGCATGTTATGAACTATAATGTCCAACGACGCCATAGGCTGCTACGGCTAGTTAAACGAGAACATCTTTAAGTAAATGTAACTGCTACAGTAAATGTGCTTTTTGAAAATTAATACAGAGTTGGATAACAATTATTATAATTGTAAAAATTATTTTTGTAATTGTTAAATAAGGCTTGCCTATACCACTTTACTGTCTTCCAGGTTGCAAGAGACATCGTCAGCTTAGAGTCAATTTCAAGTCCAATCCACGCTTAAAGGCAATGCGACGCAAATGCACAGTCAGCTTAAAAGCAAATTGGCGCAGGTCTCCAGCGAGCAAGTGCGCACTGCACTGGTTCTCTCGCTGATGACTTGCGTCAAATTGCCTGTGCATTTGTGCCACATTGCCTTTAAGCGTGGACTGGACTTAGGTCAAATTGGCTCTAAGGCGACGATATGTTAATCACATAACAGCTTTAAACTTAGCAACAATGCTTTATAGTCAAGAATGGAGGAAAGTCTGATGACTTGTAAATTACTTTTTACCTTAAAATGTTATTATTTGGTAAAAATTGTAGCCTTAGCCAAAATAAAATTAATTCCTTCCAAGCCCACTCAGTAAAGTCCCTACCCTTCCACCCTCTCACCCTTCTATAGGTCTAAATTCCTTACCCTTCTATGAACCATCCCGTTAGACCTATCTTGACGGCTCACACCCGTCCCTTCCGCCTACTTTTATGCCTACTTTGTGGGAAGGCGCCGACCTTTGACTTGTAATGTATTTCAAAATTCACTTAGTATGCCCTACTCTAGTAAGGTGCCCTCCCCTTATTGTATACTCCTCCCAGGCGCTTAAATTTAGCTCTAATATACCCGGCCATACTATTACAGAGAATACGGTATTTTATTTAGCAGTTCCAACTACTATTTTGCAGCAGTTACAAGAATACATTTTTTAAAAACTCCGGAATCAAGCATGTAGGCTTTCGTGTATTAAACACTTCTGTACGTCGCATGTAACTGAATTTTAAGCCCGGCGCCCTCGTTTTGTGTTTCGGTGGTAAGGTATGTCTATAGCCTTGCTTGGAAGTTGTACAATTCTAATTTGAAAGACAAACCCGTCAAACTCCAAATATGCTTGCAGAAACAGACATGGGCTCCTACCTATAAAATAGGCCTATAAAGTAGGTAGGAAATAGGTAGGACGGCAAAAATGTTAATTATAGGTAGGATAGGTAGGTAGGCTGATTTTTAAGCCTATTT